>LBNU01007098.1:117617-141778 GCA_014162995.1 Artemisia annua
AAAAAAAACCTAAAAATAAAAAACGAATCACAAAGGAAAAACCCTAAACAAACCCAACGACCAGGTGGTCACTTGATCAGAAGTCGACCCTCATGGAGCCAACCCTAATCGACAGAACAAGGATCAAACCAAATGCGAAACCCTAGAGTACTAATCGAATCCCTTACACATCAACCTACATACGATCGTTTCTAAGAGATCGGAATAGGATCACAAGAAGGAAGGATCGATTAAAGTTTAGGGTGTAGGGGAATCGCCAAACTTCAATTATATCAAGTTTTGCCTATATATTATATCAAGTTTACTATATTGCACTAAACAATGTTAATAATTGCAAACTTCAATTAATCAAGTTTTAAATAATTACATAAAGATAAATTTGTCATTCTGCAAAAAGTAAGTCATTACTTTTTTCTTTTTTTTTTTTTTTTTTTTTTTTTTTTTTTTTCTTTTGGTTTTTATTTTTATTTTTTTACTTTGCATTTTTTGTCTGAGATAATTATTATGAGATAAAGAGAGTATTATGTTTTTAAAATCTTTTATGTCTAAACTCTCAACTACTTAATCCATGTTAGTTGGATTTAAATCTTAATAATCCTCGTGTTTCATGAATGCGTTAGGATTTTGCTAACTATTAATTTTAATATTCTACAAATTTTTAGTTAGTGATCAGTATCTCAAAAAATCTAATTGAAAGCAATCAAGAATTCATATTAACTACATTATTTCAATCTACATATTAGTGAAATAAAATCAATCTTTGACTATAACTTGTCTGTGATTCTTACTAAACTTCTTGAAAAGAAACTAAAGCTGAATATATAAATAAATATGCATGCAATTCTTTAATTTAAAAATATTACTCATGCCTCACGAGTCTATTATTCAAATAGTTTTACGTTAATCAAGCTCCTAATCAGCATTACCGACGCTAATATGCATTGTTGCTGCAAGCGTGGCAATTTAATATTTGTTTTCTCAAATTTTTATTTGTATCTTAATTTTGCCGTAGCTGTTTTTGTATTATAAAAACAGTGGACTTTCTCTTTGAAGATTAGTTTAATATTAGAAGTTAAGTTAATTAGTCTGGTTAACCCACTTAAAGCATGATTACGTGTGGAACATTAAGACATTATTTGTTTTATTTTTAGTTACTTAAACAAATAATAAGACACAACTTGATACAATATGATAATAATTCCCAAGAGACTTTTGATTTTTTCAAAACAGTTTGTATGTTTTGCAAATTCAGGCAACGATTGTTTATATTAGTAGTATTTTTCATGATTTAATTAAGTATATTAGACTAACAAGCTAGTACTAACAAATTTGAGACAACTTGATACTTTTATGATAATAAATCCCAAGTTACTTTTGAATGTAGTTTTTAATTACTAGCAAAAGATTTTTCAAGGGGACAAAGAACATTTGATTTCATAAAAAAGATAGACAACATTTCTAGCATCGGGGCTTTTAACCAAAAGTATATTTGTGTTGTAAAAAATTCAAACATTAGGAAGACAAATCCAATAGTAAACAGCTAATTGTGTTGTCCTAAATTTGCAGTCAAAGGACAATGTTGGATTCTCTCAATAATGTTTCATGTACATTTTCTTAGGATCTCCAACAAAAAGACACTTAAAATCCCCTTAATTAGTATCAACTAGACTTAGGGTTGTTGGTAATGATGCTTTTCATAGTTTCATGTGCTTGCCATGTAGGTGTGTTTAGATGCTTTTGTTTCTTATGTTGTTTTCACTTTGTATCTTTATCTGTGTAAATGAATAGCAATAGAATAAAAACATGTCATATAGATGTGGTAAATAGAATTATAAGAAAAAACTTAAAGTTACGTGAATATATATCTACTAACTATATAAAGCAAGCTTTTGAAAGGTGATCTCTAGCCCAAAATACCCCTAAATTCGACACCTGTAAATTACATTTAATCAACGGTTGAGATTGAATTTCACCAAAAAAATAATTTAATGCGCGAGAGTGTTGGGCGCAAGTGCTAGAAACCAGCACTTTTCATAAAAACTATCCTAAACACACAGCCCAAATCCTCTCCTCAGATTGTAAAGCCAAAACCCTAATCGCAAAATTAAAACCCAGCATCCATTCTATGTACTTTCAAATCAAAATCATAAATCCATAGGAATGCATCGAATCAAAATAATATCAAAATCAGTATTCACACTTCATTGATTGCAATCATATTTTTTTCGATTAGGGATTAGAACAATCAAAATGAATAGATTATTTTGGGTCAAAATGAAATTCCTTATCAACCTTTTTTATTTTCCGATTACCTTCATGAATTAGACGAAGAAGATTAGGGTTTTTAATCAATTTGGGGTAAATGTTATTTGCAATAAGGTTATATTTTGATGTTAGGGAAATTAATCATTATTGATCATGTTATGAATTATGTTTTGATCTTCTTCCTATTTCCTGCAGAAATTGAATGAAAAATCGCAAATATTACGGATTGCCCTATGCTCATCTTTTGATTTCCTATTTGCAATAAGGTACTTTGTACTATTCATTTAATGTTTATATTTATATGTCCATTTTTATTGGAATTAGCATATGCTATTGATTTAAAATCATATCAGATATAGCTTCTAAATAGAATGAGTTGTTTTTATTTATTTATTTTTTTTTTAAATTTGATAATGTAGGAAAGTTTTAAATTTCAATGAAGTGTGTAATCATAATGCAGGAAAGCTATATTTTGTAGTTGAATTTTATGTTTTTAATCAACTTTCTATAGTCTATTTGTGCGTCCCATAAAAGGTGTTATTTTTGCTTTGGATAATGCCGGCGGTATAATATGGGTTAGCAAGTAGCGTGCTTTGCAGCAGCCTGTTGCTTCTGCTCTTTTAGTTGTTCTATTGGGTAATTCATTAAGCAATTTATGCATGTCGAAATTGCATATCATGTGTTTGACGAAAGTTCTAAATGTAATTTTTCTAGAAAACATGTTCTTTTTATCAAGCTTGGTTCATTTTACTTACTATATTAAATCACATGTTCCAGAACGGAAGTTTACACAATTTTTATAGATATTTAACATGTCATACTAAGATGTGGATTAAAAGTTGAAGATGCTGACATAGATGAACCAAGCCTCTGTGAGTAAGATTCTTTCTATATGTATGTTTACTACGCTCTCAACATTAGGAGATTCTGAAACCTTTTTTGCTGTAGTAGATACTCGGTATTGTTAACAACTCCAACCCTTTGCCAAGAAGGAATACTCAAGGTACATACATACATTTAACCAGTTTAAACTTTTTTCCCTCTATATGACCTTCTGATGGTATTTGGGTGGTCTGTTAAACATTTATGGAACTACATGCTAAACTATAATTAGTGAGTATGGAATAACCTCAAGGTCATGATGAGCTTTGAGTGCCAACTCTTGGCTCAGAGTAAGTTAACATGTTTTTCTATTTTGGTCTAACTATAGTGCAATAAGAATAACAAATGTACATTTACTGAATTTAGAAGATGGTGGAGTTAGAAGTGGCATAATCTGTGTTTTTGGTGGTTGTGTAATGGGTCAAAGCCGGTAAGTTTCAGTGCTGTCTCAAACGGATTGGGCTTGAGCCGGAATATTGTTTACTTATAAATTACATTATGCAAAGAGTTTATACTATGAAAATTGCAAATGTCGCAAATGCTTGACTTGATTGAATTCTAATCCATTCATTTTATGTGTGATGCAATAATAGAAAGTATATTTCGGATGTAGGAAATGTTACTTGGTTTTAGATGTTAGGAAAACATAAGTGATGCATCTATGTTAGTTATGCTTTATTATATGTACATTACATTTTTTTTTCTTATTTTATTGTTGTGAATGGGTATTTTTTTTATTTCTTTGACTTGCAGCATATGGGATTCGATACAAGCTGCTGATCCGTATTTGGCATGAGGAATATCAGAGGTATTAACTTAGCTACAAATGAAAAAAAAAATAGTTAAATTCTTTCTATGCAATCAACTATATATTGACTTTATGTTATGAATTTATATAATTTCAACATGATACAAGTTGATAAGACCGAATATTGAGGAGTCATTATTTCTTCTTGAACCAGGTGGGATTACTCCGACAATGGTTATCTTGATTCCCTTAAACATCTAACAGATTTGAAAGAAGAAGGGTATGGTCTTAATCTATCATCTTAAATTCTCAGTAATTTCTTCTCATGTGTGTGTCATTGTTGTTTTTGATGTTTTTCATCTTATATGAACATGATCTCGTGATGCTTTAGGTTTAATTTTGATTAACATCTTGAATAAGCATGTCCTTATTGAAAGTTGCTTTTTATAACCTAAAATGAGCAAACGAGCACGAACTTGCTGTCTATATACTGCTTAAAATTAATCTTTTTGGGTTTTTTTTATCGGTTGATTGCAGTGAAATTATGAAAGACAAAGAAGAAGGAGAGAGCATAATGAGGCGATTGAGAACACTATTTGTGACACGGTGGAGCAGTATAGTTTTCTATGTTTTCAGCTTCATATCCACCTCTTCCAGCACCAAGCCACATATGTAAAAACATCATCAGATAATTTTTTTTGCCTGCTCAATAGAGTAATCTTCACCAGTTGCAAATATCAACTGACTTAATTCTTTTTTTATGTGTGTGCAGACTTTAATGGAAGATGAGCCAGAAAAGTACCAAACTCACTTTTCCGACCACATTAAAGCTGGGCTCGAACCATATACCATTGAAGAGGTCTACAAAAAGGTGCATGCAGCCATTTGTGCTGACCCAACCCCAAAGAAATCTGAGAAGCACCTTCCTAAGGAGCTTAAGGGGTAGCAACATTATTACTTTGTTTCTTAGCACATTCACAAATCAAAATACAAACTTTACACTCTATGTCGCAATATTGACCCATTTACTAATAAGTTGATTCGTGCCATGCTTATTTCAAATTTGTACATGGATCATATAATTATCTAGCTGTATATGGTAGGGGTCAACGTCCAAGCTCTAATTTTAATGTGTATAACATTGTCAAACTCTTTAATCAGGTTTAACATGTTAATCTGTAAATTTTGATATATAAAGTATAAACACATTATTTGTTTGAAGAAAAAACTTTGAAAATTAACAAAAGAGTGTTCGGACTACAATACAACAGCACTCTTCGTTTTACATTGTATGAAAGAAAACAGGACATGTCTCGACCTAAATTCGCTAATTTGTTTCAGATGATATTATTTTTTTAGATTTCTACCCATCTCTGGTTTAATCCTTTCGATATCTTAATGCAGTTCTAACAACACCAACCGATATAATGCAGTTCTGTTACATGTAACTTAGATATAAAACAAAACCTTAATTAAAATTTTCACCTGTATAAAGAACTAAAAAATTGGAAATTTCAGGTAAAGGCCGATGGGTTTCTCCTGGTTGGTGCAAGCGTTCATAATTGCATGCCTCCGCATGGTCCTCACACAAAAACCTACAAGGTAAGCTGCAAACTCCATAATGGTTTATTGCACAAATAGGAAGGTATAGGAAAATATAAAATGCACGCTTCCCTTTATGAGATATTGTGCTTATAATTAGCTTTTAAGAACATAACAACAATGCAGAGTGTTTTAAGAAACACGGATAATTAAAATACTAAAACCGTTTAGAGCGCGAAAAGATGGACAAATGACTTGAATAATCTTTTGATATTCAGAATTTGATTTTTGATAGTCAAATATCTTTGTTCACATAAAAATGACCATATGAAACATTATATATTTCTCTTGCTGAAGAAGGGTCAACACATCCAGACAAATTAGATTCTTGGTGTGGTATAGTTTCATACTTCTTTGAGCTAAATCATGGTCTGACAGTCATATCAATAGAACAGGTAAGCGGAGAAAAATCTTTGTTGAGGTTACCCGGGCAAGTCAAGCCTTTATTTAGCTCTGATGTATGCGGCCTAACCAGTATTCCCATGGCCGTTTATGGACTTTTCCCTGGCCATCCCAAGATGTCCATCCAACGAGGGTCAAATATTCGGCCTTTTATTCCCCTTTTAAAGTTAAATGCACTAATATATTTTAGATTAACAGAATTACGATTAACATCACCATCTTAACAAGTCTGTGTTTCAAAAATAGGCTGGAAGGTTAAGTAATGAGTTTTTCTTAACATCTCAGATTAGGTGTTATCATGCATCTCAGATTTTGGCCATAATGAAATTGTCTCAATTGTTCATGTTCCTTCACATATAGTATTGGTGTGCGTCTCTTTATTAGGTGTTATCATGCATAATAGATTTTGGTTCTATACATTTTACAATAATTAAGTTGTGTGTGGATTGTACCACATCCAAACAAGCCCATTATTTAGCACAAAAACTATTAACTCACCCCTCTTTTCGTATTTTAAAGTTAGTTTATGTTCCAAAAATATTGTAACGACATCAAAAGCTAATTGATTAAGCTTACTCCATTGCGCTTTTAACAGTTCTCAAACCGCCAAAGTTATTCGGATGGCAAGATGCGTTGGAATTGAACCTTGCACCATAGTAATGGTTCTCAAGGGTACTAACGGAAGAGATCGGGGAGAGGTTAATACTTATTACTAAATGCTTTTGGCTATAATTCACTATAGGTTGAATTTCAATCTTAACATAGCCTTACGAACTAATTTTGAAAGCCAAAATCAGTATTTAGAGTTGTAGATAGGCCTTTACCCTGTGTTGATTATATTTTTGAATTCTTGAGCTTATCATTGTTTTGTAGACAACAGAAGATTTCATAGTTCAGATTTTTGAAGATTCAATGCTATGTGCAATACATGCAAAACGTGTTATCTTTAGTATGTTTTTACTGAACTGTCTTTGTATATAAATTGCATGTAGAGGTAGCAAAATGGTCGGGTTAAACATGTCAATTAAACGCGACAGTCGATGGAGTGATTCTTAACATGGGTCGAAACACGTAACTATTTTATCTTGGCCAAAATTATGTCAGTTGATATATCCAATACCTATTTGTCCAATTTTCAGTGTTCGATAAATTATTTATAAATTGAATATGATGAAAAAACTACACTATTACAATTATAACCTAGGATTTGTGATTATATTGATTTTGGTAGTAGTAACTGTTGAATACACTTTTGAACCATGAGAAACATCTGACTTCTTTGGCTCTTTCATTTCCAGCCAATATTTCAAATTCAATAATTTATCCCATAAAAGAAAATAATATAAGCAAAACTGACCCATTCTTAATTACCACATCTAACTATACTCGACCATACCTTAATGCTCACTGGATATTTTGTAAAATTAAGTGGCCATTTTAACTATTGGTTCATGTAATTGTTATATTATCTAATTAATAATATACTAAATGAATTATAACCATTTGTACTATTTTTTTTCTTCTTAAAAACAATTTCTTAAAACTAGCCGCCCATCGGGCGGGCCTTGAAGCTAGTCTTTTATATGTAAAACAGTAAAATAAAAGCAGGTGTTGGCGGTATGCGTTTCTTCAGTTGTATGTGCTTAGCTCTCTGAAAGTTATATTACTGACACTTGTGATTAATTTTGATTTACAGCTTCTTAGCTTGTTGAGGAACAAAGCACCGAAGGAGGTGAGGCTTTAGGCCGTCCTAATTTTAATCCCTACTTGTCGAAAATCTCTAAAACGCAAAACCCTTAAGCCAAAATTTAAAAAAAAAATGTCTGATCACATTCCTTTCCATATACAATCAGAAATTATGAAAAGGCTTCCTGTCAAATCACTGATCCAATTCCGATCCGTTTCTAAACAATGGAAGTCTTTTATCGACAGCCCGGAATTCATAAAAAACTACCACATCAATCACACAAACCCCCACCATCATCTACTTGTACAGTACGAGTTAGATACTGTCCAAACCTATACTTCCATTATTGATAACAATACTTTCCCCCAACAAAAGTTTCCCTTAACCGCCCCAGAGTCACTTAGCTTATTAAGAAACACATTAACATTCAGTTCCGTCAACGGATTATTATGTTTTTGTGGTTTTTACGGAGACGTAGATTCAAAAAGTATGATGGTTGTTATATGGAATCCTACTGTTAGGAAATCTGTTGGTATTGTTGTTATCCCTAAAGCAGGGTATAAGCGTACTGTTGTTGGTTTTGGGGTTTGTCCTGATACTAGTGACCCTAAGCTTGTTAAGATCAGTGTTGCTAAAATACCTAGTATGTGGGAGGTTGAGGTTTTTACATTAAGTACACGCGTTTGGAAAACTGTGTATATGGGTGCGCCTTTTAAATCGTGTAATTCTTTGATGTGGTTTCAGGTTTTTGTAAATGGGGTTATCTATTTCCGTGCTAGTGATTTTAATTTCGTTAATGGAGTTAGGTCTAATTTTATTATTTCGTTTGATTTGAAGAGTGAGAAGTTTGGTGAAGTGTGTCTTCCGGAGAGATTGGTACATACACCTCATCTAGATCTTGATGTGGCGAAGGTGAATGAGTCGCTAGGTTTACTTGAGTATTATAAAGAGGGTGACATGAGGGTTTGTGGTGTGTGGACGAGGAAAGATGGTGTTGATAAACCGTTTACCAAGATATATACTATTAAGGTTGTGGGCAAGTATTTGAGTAGGGTATTAGCGTTTAGAAACAACGGTGAAGTTGTAATGCAACTGGATGATGATAATAATCACGAGTATAGAATGGAAGTTTTTGAACCCTTGTCTAGGCTTACTAGTGGTGTTGGGATTAATGGAAACCTACGTACATTCTTCTCCGCGAGGTCGTACATGGAAACGCTACTTTTGTTTGATCAGTCAGATTCTATCATTCATTAACAACGATGATGGTGCTATATTGCAAGGTGTCGATATCAAGCTGTAGGTATTATACTAGTTTTTATTATTCAGTTTAATTTATGTTACTAGAAAGATAAGTGTGAACAAATTTGTTGGTGAAGGTGGTATAGTGGTTGGTATCACTAGTAATTGGTTTACTGATTAATTAGTATCTTGCTGTTCTTGTATATGTTGGCGTATTCCTGTCTGCAGTTTACTTTTCTACCTGATGTATGCTTTTTTGCTTTGTTTGTTTGTTTATTCAAGCATTTGAAACATTTATATGTTTTTAAAGCGAGCCAAACTTGTAACCATCGAGCTATCTAAAACCAGTTGAGACAAAGTCCTCATAGCCATACACAAGCTTCTTTATTAAATGTGCTTTGGTTGTAATCAATGTTATGTTGGAAAACTGGCTAGGAATTATGGGTTCCTGTAATTGCACGTGCATCAGCAATTCAGCATGTGGCCAGATCAAAGTCAAAGAACATGAATAAGTTATATGATTAGGATACGCTGTTCACAATCTCTGCTAGCTTTTGAACAATTGTTGCTCTCCTCGTCATAGCAGCCACAACGGCTTTATTAGTAGTGAGTCAAAGCTTGAAACCACTTGTTATGTAAGTTCTTGGTGTTTCACTTGTTTGTTTGCTTTTAAAAAAAGTTGAAATACGCTTATCTTATTAGCAGTGAGTCAAAGCTTGAAACCACGGATCTAGCATACTTTGTTGATAGCAGTAGTGTAAAAGTACCAAATAACTCTTGATTATTTATAAATGTGTGTTTCAGTTAAGTTGATGCAGGTCACTTAAGTCCTTTCTTTCTTTCTCTTGCCATTCCTTTTGTTGCCCCTTTCCTATGACCTAATTTTGTGCGCCTGTCTCCCTGACCACAAGACAGTGGTACATTCTGTTATACCCTTTTCAACTTACTACCAACCAGCTTATACCCTAATCCCTGTTCCCTTCCAAAGCAGCCATGGCATTCGTTGAGACTCATCACATTTCTTTGCTGTGTTGCAACTTAGCCAGCATGCTGAAGCAAGGTCTTTGATGGTCTTAGATGTTTGATGTGGTTTTAGGATGATACAGGAATACTAATTCGTTGGTTATTTAATCTCTTAAAAGTGTCTTATCTTTTCGTTATGTAGACATGTAGTGCTAATGTGTAGCTTTTCCTTCGAGTAATGCTATGTATTGATGCAAAAATTTTTTACTGAGGTTATCTAAATGATGGCAAACATGGGCGTTTATTGAATTATTTGGAAGTCATTTTGAAAACAGGGTCGGAATGGTCATTTTTAAAACCGAATCAAACGGGTCTTCTCTGGTCAGGTCAATCCTACCGTTTTCCCCATTTTGATTCCCTTCCTTTCTTCTTTTCCCCTCCCATTCCATTATGATGTCTTAGTTTCAACCATACCTTTCATTAAGAGCACCAGTTAGTATAATTTTACTAGTGTATATTATAGAAGAAATAATGGAGAAAGTGTTGATAAGTTTGGACCATCTTGGTGCTTTATCCAAGCTGCTTCAAACTAGTGGCAAATGGTTCTATGTAGATCTTAGTCTTTCACCTTTAAACATGCTTGTGATTCGTAGTCAAAAGTTGTACTAAAATTACTGGCTTTCTTCATAGGAATCGGACACTAAATACATCCTTAAGTGCCTCTACACCAAGTGACGTTCACGGGCCAAGTCACAAACATAGTTACTACCACTTGACTTTGCATCCACAACGCTTTCAGTTATGCAACAATCCCATCATTCAGCAGCAACACTGAGCGGTGGTAACTATGTCCGTGATTTGGTGCTCGTGGACATCAATCCTGTACTACTAGGTGTTACTCCCGTATTACACAACTACTAAAAAGTCCAGACATAAGTGAAGTTTGGAATACCACAAACTACAAAGCCCAAAAGTGGTTGCTAAAATGGGCCTTAAAGGCTTAAACCAAATTGGCAAGTCCATTCAAACATTGTAGAGACTAAAAAAAGTCCCTTCAAGGAAATCAAAGTTTATGCTTCATAAGAAGTGCCCAACGATAGTTGCTACTTGCTAATGTAATTGTATAACCTACAAGGTTTTCTTGGATTTCTTTCCATAGAGAACGTAACTGTCAAGTTGAAGACATATTGTAACTCACAAGTATGAGGTCGAGTAAGATACAAACTAATTCGTCAACGACACCGATGGAATTTGCTTTTTAGTGCTAACTTTCGTGTAAACAAATTCTTGATTTTCTACCAGATGCAAATAGTCCAAAAAGATTATGTCTTATGGTCATTGATTGGTTAGTCAATGAATTAGTAACAACTAAAATGTATCCTGAGTTCTTAAGCATACTCGTTTTAATAAACTTTAACATTTTCTCTTGTACTATACTTCCTCCTTCACAGATTAATAGTTCACCTTTTCTTTTTGAGATGTTCCAATATAATTGTCCACTACTAAAGATAAATAGGGAAGTTTGATCAAACTGACCATATTACATTTGCTTGAAAACAGTAACAATTACATATTTCTTAAATTATGTTTTTTTTTATTTTTTATTTTTTATTTTTTTTTATATATATTTTTTTGGACAATAATTTTGGGAAAGAAAGGGCAATAGCTTAGGAAAAACTATGTACATTGTTTGTCTCGCTTTTGTTACATGCATGTATTCCCAGTTTGAAAATTAAGGCTATTTCTAATAGCCATTTTCATGCATGTATCAATATATTCTCAGTCTACAGACTACAAACAAGATCTTTGGTCTAGTGGTATGTGAATTGTCGATCAACCAAAATTAAACAACAGATATATCATGACACATAATTGTCATAAAGGTTGAAATGTGAAACATATTATCGTAACGATCACCTATTTCTAAATACTCATTTTTTGTACAAGCTAATCCATGTAACTCGGCATGATGTAACTATTTCATCATTCACAACAATCTTATACAGCTTAACAACTCTCTAACAAGTAATTACAACTTAACAACTCTCTAACAAGTAAAACAAAAATCCACTTCATCTTAAAACAGGAAAATAATGTACGTTGCGTTATTGGAAAAAAAAACTGGGTCTTTCATACGATATGTCAGTTATTGTCGAGCCCCAGAAACGTTTGGATTACATTCAACCCTCTTCATCATGAATGTATCTTTTGGGTCGGATCAAGCTTTAGACCACACTTTTTCATCGGCCGAGCCTAATACCGGTTCTGGCCTAGGTCCTTTTCTAAATTTTTTACAAGGAAGGCCTGACAGGTTTAATAAAGCTAAAATTTAAGATTGAAATTGTTAGAGTTAATCTCTTATACTTCCAATTTGGAACAAAAGGAAATGCACTAGTATTAATTCATGATTCCTTACCAGAAAGAAAAAATCAGAAAGCAAGATAACTGTGATGCTCCATAAGACCTTTGTCGACATTGTATACGTCGCATGTGCTTATACTTTTTCTAATTAGCTAACTAATAAGCTATAAATGAGAGGAAAGTAGAATAAACAAAGAAGCTCATTCAGCCTACAAGGACATAAGTATTACAGGCCTGTTTGGTAGGGGCTTTTTTAAAACTTTTTTTGAAGTTGTTAGTTTTATCATTTATGTTACAAAAACTGTACAATCTTCATTAAAATAAGTAGCTTCGTTTGGATACATCAACTTCAAGCTTTTATTTTAAACAAGTAGCTCCTAAATGAAAAGCTAATTTATGAAACTTATAAAATATTTTGGAGTTGTTAAAACATTAAATTACTATATACCCTCCAATCATATTACAATCTTTTCAAAATTGCATACGACTAACGAGATTTATGCATACAAACAAAACTATTTTAACAATACCAATAACAGTAATTTTTATTTGATTTTTCAAAATATTTTTCTTTGTATTGATATAATAAAACCAAAATAGGATAAGGTATATATTATGACACTTATAAATAACAAAAGTCGGTAAATTAATAAAAAACAATATGGAAGAATCCTAATCTCCTTCAAAGTCGCTCCAAACCAAACTAACATATAAAAGAGATCGAGTCGCGCCGCTTCTTTTTGCATGCCAGTTTCCTTCCTTTATACGTACGTTTTTTTGTTCTTAGCATTATATATCTGATACTGCTGCATGCCCTTAGATTATCGCTCTTCTCTTATTCAACCTTTCTTTTTATTCATGTTAAGTTGTATGTCTTTTTGAAAAAGAAAATCGTAGAGACACTTAGCATGTTTTTTCTCATAAAATCTTTCTTAGCTTGTACCATTATATAGACCAACGATACTCAGGTTGTCCTCTAAACAAAGAAATTTTGGTTCACGTTTGTCTTTGCTTTTATATTTACCAACATGTTTATTGACAGTTGCATGACATTGTCTTTACATTGATAACTTTTCTATCTAGAATTTGGAATCAAGATTAGTGGCATTCATGTATGTACGTATATATAGTATAGTACACTATTTGATAGAATTGCTTTGCTATGCCTCATCATTGACAAGATATATTTGTGTGCTAAAGTCCAATCTTGTGGTCGCGTATGTTGTGCAGATCGAGGTGAATAAGAGATAAAACTCGTGTTCATGCAAAGAGATTGATATTCTGTCATATTGTAGTTAGCACTTAGCAGACAATGGAAGATCGGTCAGGACCAAGTTTTGATCTCAAGATTTTGGTGGCGACAGAAGAAAACAAAGTAATTATGGCAGAGTCAGATAAAGAGTTTATAGAAGTGCTTTTCAGTTTTATGATCACGCCAATTGGAAGCGTCGTTAGGAGTACTTCTGATTGGTTTTCAAGAGATATCGGTTGTTTCAATAACGTATATGCTAGTATTGAGGATGAAACTATGAAGAAGCTTTTTCAAGACAGAAGATCCCGGGATATTTTACTTAATCAGCGAAGTGCAGCTGAACTCTACTTTGAAAATATTGAACAGATTCCAACTCAAAATGGTTCAAAGGAATTTTATGTATGTGATGACAAGAATTGCAAGATGATAACTTACTACAAGATTGGTTCATGTCAACGGGGACAGGAGTCGAACCATAAGATAGCAATTAGACCAAGCTCAAAGTTTTTTCCAAAAGAGGAAGCTGGATTTTTTAAATCAACTGCACGATTCATGATTACGGACGACTTTAAAGTGATGCCTGTGTCTTCCAGGGTTAATGTAACCGCACTTAATGCGCTTGGACTATATGGGAAAGTAGAAGAGAGGCTCATCAAAATAGGAAGGGATGAGGTAACTAATTAATTAACACTACATGAACCTAAAAATGCCCACAAATGTAACAGAAAAGATCATAATTTTGAACTATGTTTTCTCATAAAAAGTAACCATAGATCATTTTATAACAACAAAAGATTAAGATATGGATTTAACCCTTTTTTCTTTTTTTTTTTTCTTCTTCTTTTTTTTTTTTTTTTTAAAAAAAAAAGGGACTTTTGTCAAATTATAAATTCTTAGAAAATTTTTGGGGGTCCTTAAATCTGTCAAAGCTGAACTTTCACTCTTTTGTTGGTCAAAAATTAAACTAATGTTGATACCCCAAATCAGTAATGTTGGTAATTTATTTATATTTTTTTGGTAAATTTCCATCTAAATACTGTTATATATTTTAGTAGGGTAACTTCAGCTTATTTAGGTTCTGATTGTCTTCCTCACCCACAGGTATTAAAGTTGCTCAAGCGTTCGTTGATATCAAGAACGCCTTTGTCTGATACATTCCTGGAATCATCTATCAACAAGTCGAGCAATCAACTTCATGACATGGAATATAGCCTCGGACGCATGAATCCTTCACTAAACGTTAAGGACTATTGGAAGAAAAAGACCAAGAACATTCAGCTTAAACTCATCTTCAACAAACTCAACAATATGGCCTTATATGCAGTGGTTAAGGAAGATTTTGTTGATCTATTATGCACCTTCCTTAGAATTCCACTTGGTTACATTTTCAATCAGTTTCCGTGTTTATCATTCGAAGGGTGCTTAGGAAACTTACATAAGAGCATCAAGGAGACCAACATCAGTTTGTTTCGCTCAAAGGAGAAAAAGGAAATATTGGTTAACCCTAAGTTGGCTCCCGGTCTTCGTTACAACAGTAATGTAACTGGCATTGAAGAAACCACTATTTTATCACATTGCTCATTATCATCCCTTTTCTATACCAACAAGTGGTTTATGAACCCCATGAAGAAACAAGAAAACCAATCGGTTTTAGATTCGCTAATAAAAGGACCAGCAACATTTTTGGTGACTGACAGCTTGGAAGTAAAACCTCTATCTCCTATCTGTGTCAAAGGACTTGTAGATGGCATGAGGATTCCTCTCAGTGACATTGGTGAGCAAGAAGTGTTCTTGGATGAAGAAAAGGTAAACCAATAGGATAATATATATACATGATTTGTATTAAACACGGCGTTTGTTATTTTCTATCCGATTCTCATTTTTTATGAATACGTTGTGCAGGCTATGCATCTGCTGGCAGCTTGTGTGGCATCTGATCATGCTCTGACTAGTACATTCTTGAGCAAGGAGAAAAATTCTAATTGGTATGACGTTACTGAATTTTCATTTAAATTGCCATTGGATTAGAATTTGTTGTTTTACTCTTGATTCAAAATTTATGTTTTAGAAATATAGCTGTTGTGTATTCAATCGCTTCTTCTATCATGACGTAATTATGATTTATTTAAGCTTAAACGGACACTCTCGGCCACTTTCAACCCATTTAAGCTTAAAAAATTTGACATGTACATTCTGCTTGCTTGACCCTCTTGAAATATAACGTAATTCATGTCAACCCATTTATAACAAAATGGGTCTAAGTTTCGAATTCTAACACCTCTTTTCCACGCAAAATCTCGTTAAAAGATACGAGGTATTATCATGAAAGTTACCCTTCAATATTGTTTCAACTTTTCGCTAATTAAATTCTATTCTGAAGAGACATACATGATTCATGCAAACATAATATACATGACTTTTCTAAATAAATGGATGTGTTTAATGTTAAAGGAACTTACTTTCTATCACGAAGATTTAACAAGCATTTCATTTCCATATTTCAGCTTGGATTTCCTCCGCCTATTGTGGGAACGAATGGAGAAGCTTCAAGGGCTACAAAATGCCGCTCGAATGGATGGCAACATGTACTTTTAAAAGTAGTCTACTAATATTATCGTAGGCGCTGGTAGGCAATATCAGAAGTTGAGAGAGACACAGAAGCTACATTCCACATAACTTGTAGTTCTAGTTTTTAGTCTTTGGTAGATTATACAGTTACTTTGTCCTGTATAGTTTTGACTGTCCATATATGTATATTAATGATATTGTTTTTAACTTGTAAATGAATAGGATATGTAGAGAACACATCAAGTGTCATCGCTTTAACACCCTGATCAATCATTGTTACTTAAGTATCTAAATATTATAGAAAATATTTTCCTTTAAATATGGTAATTACAATTATTCAGTACCAATTACCAAAGGGACTTTAGCATAGCAAAATGTTGAGTTAAGGTGTTCCACCCAATGGGTCGATGGTTGAAATCCTACTCGGGACATATATCAAGAGTCCCTAACTTATAAATGATCAAAACCATTTCATACTCTCTCATACCTTCACACTTAAGGTCTTACGGCACATATTTGCGATATTCAGATCATAACATAACTTACAAAACTTCTAAAAGCACATATTGAGACATATGTCAAATAGCTTAATTAAATCATCCCACTCCTAGCTTCGAAAGTCTGGCCCTGGAACTTCAATACAACGAACATTAACAATATGTTCACAAACCATCACGGCTTCATCCGTATTTGGTTTCAACTTTCAAGGCATTTGTGTTTCCGCTTTCGATTATTTTGATGATCTCTTATCTCAGATTCTTTTCTAGTTTGATGATGAGAGGATCAATATATATTCCACATATTTTCGGAATCTGAGGATTCCATTTGGTCACAAATGAGGTTGAGGATTTTGCCATATACGGAGCTCATCTTGACAATGATATTAGGGTTGCATGGTTTGATTGGTTGTATGCATGCATGCGTCAGTTTCACTCTTTGTTTTGTTTTGAAATAGATGATGATCATAAAAAGCATGTGAAATGTTATAATATGGTCCCTGTAACATTAATTCTTCCATGTAAGCTTATTTTTACCTCCCACGATTGTCCATTGTCTAAGTTCATAAAATTCGTGTCCAATAAACAAGATAGCATTGGTCAACATTTAGTCACTCGTACATATGTAGCCTATTTTCTTCTTTTCCAAATCCTTTAACAGTTAGCTACTATTCTATGCTTAGTTGGCAATTTTTGAAGACTAAACTTGTGTACACGTGGCCTTTATTAGGCATCAACAGTAAATAAAAGTTTTATAAATTAATTACCAATCTGATAAAGGACAAATTAGAAAAGGGAATTCTCCTCTGTATAGAGTTTTGTGTAAAAGTAGTTGTGCATTGGGAATAGTTAAAGTGAAAATATTGAATGCATGTCTACTGTATTTAGCATTTTCCATAAAAGAAAAAGAAAAAGAGACTGAAGAGTTGGAATTTGGAAAGATCTTAAAAGGTTCCGGTGGAATTGTGTAGCCACATCCGATCATCACTTGCTTGTCCTTGCATGCACCAGGTACTATCATTTCCTCCTCGATCTTAAAAGTATATATGTTCTTCATCTTCACTATATATCCGATCCCTTCTTTATTGTACTATCATATTTTGAGATTTATGCAAATTCTACTATGTAGTTTTTTATTTAGGAGTTCAAATTGTTTTTAATTAGAGGATCGGAGTTTGTTATATATCAAATTGGGTAACTGAAATCTTACTAAATTACATCACACGTTGACTTCACGAGCATCCTAGCTATCATGTATATAGATATGAACTTATATATCTAGTTATTTCAACTAGTATGCATCATCAATAATCACTACTAGTTCCTTGAGGTGGCAATTTGAGACCCGTTGGTTAAACCTGTGTCTAGTTGGGTAAACATCTATTAAGGGATGGGTCTAGTTGGGTTTCTTTAAATATTATTGACGAATTAGTTATTTGATAGAAAGTGCAATTATATAATCCGTAATAATTACCCAATGGGTATAGCCGTATAGGCAGGTCTAGCGGATCAAAATTTATTTTTATTCTTTCACTTTTCTCCCAGTTGACATGTAACTAATAATCAAACTTGAAGATCATCTTTACAATCTGATTCAAAATTATTTGTTCAGAAATGAAATTGTATCATATGACATCATATCAAAAGATAGTACTGACATAATTTATAAGCAATTATACTTTTATGAATTAAAAAAATGGAATATGGATGCACATAATTTTGATTGCCTAGATGATCGAGATTAATGCTTTTAAGGACACTCGTTGAGATAATGAAAAAGACCTAGATAAGGTTTCAATCCCATATACTATGACTTTTTCTATTTGCGATGGTGTTCCGTGTTTTGAACTCTAGTACAAGTTCTACAAATACTTCCATGATGTGCTTGATCATCGACAATGATTGTGAACCGCAAGTCTCTTTTTGTTGGTCTTCTTTGTTGTGACAGAGGCAGTAATTTAAGCATACGGCGAGAGCTAATATTTCAGATTTTACTAAGACGATGGCAGAGTGCTCAGGACCAAGATTTTTGCTTAATATGCTGGTGGCAAAAGAGGAAAACAAAATAATTATGGCAGAGACGAGTAAAGAGTTTATCGAAGTGCTTTTCAGTTTAATGACAATGCCCATTGCAAGAGTGGCAAGCCTTACTCGTAATTGCACACCAGGAGATATTGGTTGTGTGAGTAACCTATATGAAAGTGTTGAAGAGATGGACACTAGGTATTTGCAAGATTACAAGTTTCTAGATATTCTGATTAATCCTCGAAGTGCAGCTGAAATCTACTGTGAGAACCTTAAACTGAATCTAATTGGTAATGGTTCGCATGAATATTATGTATGTGATGACACGGAATGCAATGCAATAAGCTATTACAATATTGGTACGTGTCGGTGTGGAGAGAAGTTGAAATACAAGGCATCCAATGGACCGAACTCAAAGTTGTATCCTGACGAGAAAGATGGTATATTGAAATCAACTGCACAATTCATGATTACTGACGACTTTAAAGTGATGCCTGTGGCCATGGCTGATAGGAACCTGCTTAACGAGTTTGAAAAATATGGGAAAATAGGAAAAAAAAACCATTGCAATAGGACTGAAGAGGTAACTATTTATACCAACTTACCAAGGCATGAGCTTCGTTTGATATTTGTGCCCTTTGTTTCTTTTTTCCAAAGACCGAACATTTTGGACCCATTTACTAATAAGTTGGTTCGATTTGGGTAGCTATTTATCTTTAACTGATCAAACTGTCAAACCAAACTTCTTTTCTATAATGCTCTTAATGCGCAGAACCTTCTATTAAAAAAAAAAAAAAAAAAAAAAAAAAATTCAATGATGATTATTTTTTATTTTTAAATTTCTCAATATTAAAAAAAAAAAAAAAATGTGATGTATATATTGATAATATTAATATTATAACACATGGTTGCGGGTCACTACATTACCGATATATAACGAACCAAGGTGTTTATCCAAACCTGTATTGAAATGTTACACCACAGAGCATACCAATTCATCTTAATTGTAACTCTAGGCTTTATTTATTATTTTTTAAGTTTATTGGATGGATAACTTGCAAACTTCTGAGTTCATCACTAGTCTTGTTCATATGTCTGATTTAGTTTGTAAATCAAATTGGATGTAAAAATAACTTTTTTTTTTTTTTTTTTTTTAATTTATTTATTTATTTTTTTTTTGGTAAAGGTTTACCCTGCGTAAAATTATATTAATCACAAACAAAAGGTTAATTCATCCTGTTTCTGTTTGCCCTTGTTTCATTCTCAGGTTTTGAAGTTGCTCGAGTGTTCGTTAAGATCAAGAACACCTTTGTCTGAAACATTCTTAAACCAATCTAATGAAAAGTCTAGTAATGAACTTCTTGACATGAATGATGGTCTGGTACGCGTGAACTCTACACATAAGCTTTATGACCTTTGGAAGAAAAGGACTGACATCCGTCTCAAAATCGTCTTTGACAAAGTCAATAACATAGCCTTATATGCAGTGGTCAACGAAGATTTTGTTAATCAGTTATCCACCTTCCTTACTTTTCCACTTGGTTACGCTTTCAGTCAATTTACATGTTCTTCATTCAGTGGTTGTCTAGGAAACTTATATAACAGTATCCTAGAGACTGACATCAATTTGTTTACCTGCAATAAGAAGAAGGACGCATTGGTTAACCTGAAGTTGGCTCCAGGACTTACATACAATAGTTGTCTAGTTGGCATCCAAGAAGCCACCATCTTATCTGATTGCGCACCATTGTTCCGCGATTTGAGTGCCAAAAAGAGGCTTACGAAATGGAGATCTGATAAAGGAGCTAGGAATTGGCCAGCCAAGGTTTTTGAAGGATTTATAAAAGGACCTGCTACATTTTTGGTAATGGATGATTTGGAAGTAAAACCTTTTTCTCCGATCTCTGTCAAACTCCTTGTGGATAAATTGATGGTTCCCTTCAGAGACCTTGCTGAGCGGGAAGTGATATTGGATGAAGACAAGGTATATTTCTTCCCTATGTTGAATTTGGGACCGGTTGGTGGCGTTTAATATACTTTAAAATTAGATATTCATGTTAATGAATATGTTTTACAGGCTATGCATTTATTGGCGGCATCTTTGGCATCCAAACATGCTCTCACTGCTACCTTTCTGCGCAAGGATACAAATGTTCATTGGTAAGATGATACTCGTTTAAATTATGCTTGCGTTTCTAGTTTATATTACTCTCTACCGAGAAGACTCGTTGAGCGCATTAGGAATTGATGTCAAAAAATGCTCTCACATACCAATCATAATACCTCACGTCTCAATTAAGACTTCAACCTGCAACCTCTTGGTTGATGGGTTTGTCGCATACCGCTAGGCCAATTTCCATTGGTAAATGTACGCGTTTAATGTTTGATGATCTTTTGGTCTCATGAAACTAACACTCATTTCCTTGTAAAATTTCAGCTTTGATTTCCTCCGAAATTTGTTGGAAGGAAAGGGGAATGGATACAAGGCCTGCTAATGGAGTAAAGCACTAAAACGATAAGGAGCACTATTTTCATTGTATTTAGTTCCTTTAAAATGGTGTGCTTTTGTTCCTTCCGGTTGTTATTTGGTACGTGTTAACTGTTAAACAAACTACATTTCTGCACCTGGTTTATGATTGTCTTTTGTAACGGGTCTTGAATATATTGGTTGGTAATTACAAACAATGTGTTATATTTTCGGCATAGATCTAAGATCTACCATCAAGACCGTTTCTAGAGCCCTTTTATACTGGTTACTATGATTGTATCGTAGTAGTGATCAAATTTGCTTTATAGGTATATTATATTCCTCTTACTAAGGGAAAATAAATATTTACGCGCGCTCTCTCGCCCATTTCAAAAATGAGAAATTTGATGAAAGGCATTTCATTATTCACTATGCTTTAATTTTAGAAAAATTCTATTTGTCTTAGGTTTTAAAAACAATGTCAGCTTTTGGTATTTAACTATTTATAATTCATCTATGACTAGTGAGTAGATAGGGAAGAGCTTTTAGTTTTGAAATAGATCTCAAATTAAAGAGGAAAGTATTCTAAATTGAAGGGTATGATTATTAGAACGTAAAACTTAAATAAGTGATGTTGAGGCTTTAATCGGTATGAAGATGTGAAAAGTAAGAAAGATAAAACGGGTTTTTTCAAAAGTTTTTTGTAATAAAAGTATATGATGTTTTTTTTTTTTTTTTTTTTAAAAAAAAGTGTGCTTTATAAGCACTTGGGTAAGAGTAGAATGTGTATAGATGCTTTCATCAAATTTTCCTATAAAATTAAAACGTCACAAAATCTCTTATATAAATAAGAGGTTCTCAAAAGATAGAAGAAGAATGTTGGATAAATTGAAATTGAACCAATGAGAGAGCTTAAGTTTGTCACATAGGCTAAATAAAGCATTACTATTGGCCAATAAAAATCAAAATTAGCTTCAATTTTGTTAAACTCGTCTAAATATCTAACAAAATAAATATTTCTAAAAACACGTGTGTTGATTTTGTAAAAAAAAAATACTAAAAATGAGAGGAAACTAATAAAACTTTTGTTAAATTTAGAACAAACTATGGATTTAGGTAAACTTGTGAGTTTTCATGTTTTTAATACCTTTATAAATTTAATAAATACCACATTTACTTTATATTTTATTAAAAAAAAATATCAACATATATGTCGTTGTTGTATATAAATATTATTATCATTACATATTATATTGGTGTATATGCACGAAATTATAATTATTAAAATGGAAGCATGAGTTACTATGATATGTGAAAGTATTATACATATACAACATACGATCGACTCATATTATTGCTCTTTATGAGATTAACTAAGGATATATGAAAAAATATATTCTTTTTACTATTCGCATTCAATAACGACTCGTTTTTTCCTCTTTATAAGTTTAACCCGTGCGTACAAAGATTTAAAAATTAAATACGGCTAAAATTATTATCAAAATGAAGGCATGACCCCATAGGTTACTATGAAATGAAAATAAATACACGAAATTATACATATAGTAACAACACATATTTTTTCAAAGGTTATTACGGGCTATACGAGTTAAACTTAATCGTTAAATTTATATAATTTCAACATAAACACAATGTAGAGTTAAACACAGTCAAATCCTTTGTGTAACAAAAATTTATACAAAATAGTAATCAATATTAACACATAATGAAAAACTTGTGTAAAAAGCCGCACGTGCACATGTACTATAACTATATAAGCATTTGTCCAATGGTTGGAGCACTTGTGCTTGAGTCAATAGACCCAAGTTCAAGTCCCATCATTGGCATTTGCTTCATATAGGTACCCACCTCCGCAAAACTTATGGGCACACTGGAGAGACTTTGTGGAATAAGAGCTCAGGGGTCCGAGTCTTGACTCGTGCTCACTCCAGTTGTTGCCCCACTAGGCCAGAAGAGTTTCCGGAGCTATTCCTTGTGGGGTGGACAATGGCTGGTGCCAAAAGACACCCGGGGTTAGGGTGTTCCCGCCAATCTACACCTTTTGTGGAATAAGTATAAAAGATTTAACTCCGAAATATTATTACCTGTTATACTGTATATATGTCATATCTGTCAGTTATTAAAGTATGACATATTATTACCCATTATGTTATCAGCCTAAACTCCGCACGTGTACCGGTTCTAGACCTTAGTTTATGTAATACACTTTAATTTAAGGAACGTATAACAATTTTAAATTATGCAAATGAGGTGGGATTTTGTTCATTCATGCTACCTAATCCAATATAAAAGTTAAGCCGCCTCTAGCTTACAGCTAAGCCATTATCCAACTTGATCATAGTATTGACCAATATTTATTTTCAAGAATCAAAGTCTAAATCTCGTTGTAAATAATTTTTCATTTATTTAAGCACTAATTAGGTTAACATTACTATTACAGTATAAAAAGTGACCTCATTAACAAACGAAAATATGATCAACAAAATAAAGAACCAAGAAGAACGACAAAAAATAGATACGTAACTAGAACTAAAATACAATCGTGTTTTTATTTCTTTAACCATGCATGTATACAATGTGTACCAATAACTTTAAAAAAAAGGTTAAATAACTAAAACAAATGAGAATTTAACTAATTAATGATCAATGCATAAATCTCGATTCCAATATGTTTTCTCGATCAATGACTAACGGGGTAACCAATACCATGTCTCTTGGAAGGAAATATCACAAACACCAAACTACAAACAAGACCAAGTCCTAATGGAACAATGTCAAGTACTTCTTGAACCTCATGGCTCGGTTTCGGATAAAAGCAACTTACAACACTTCTATCTCGCATAGCTAAAGTTGCTAGCACGAATGCGGACACAAAAGCATGAATCCAATCAACCGCAGTTAGCTTATACTTTCTCAAGTCTGGTAAACCTGATGGTGAAGCAGCAGCCGCTTGTGAATCAAATAACCACATTCCTTTAAACGTTGCAAACCCATAAAAGACTTGTCCATCAGATGACTTGAAACTATCAGTGAAACTTGCTAGGAAACACGCTACGGTTAGGAAAATTAGTAGGATGGCTGTTAGTGGACGTGTGACTGCATCACATGAACCATGGTTGGTGAAAATAGGTGTTACGGTTTGCAGGGCTAATAGGGTTCCTGTTGGCAAGAGGTTGGAC
>LBNU01007099.1:2864-23199 GCA_014162995.1 Artemisia annua
TTGCAGAAATCATTAACATTGACAGCAGTGACTCAAGTGACTTAAGTTCATTTCACATATCAAGCAGTTCTGAAGGTCCTCCAAATCCATGGGCAGACTACTTTCCAAAGGGATATTCTGGATCAGGCACAAAAAAGGAAGATGCTAGGAAGCCTAAAACTCCAAAAAAAGACTGCCAAAGAGATTTTTGATGAGAGGGTTCAGGTGCTAGGCCTGCCCAATGCTAAGATTTGTGAAGACGAGGTTATAAAACCATGGGAACCAAAAATGCCCAAAGTTTGTTCAAAAGGGGAGGGTAAAAAGAAAATGTATTAGTTTAGGAAGTACTTTATTTGAATAAACATGTGTTAACCTCAATAAACATGTTGTAATCCTTTTGTACTACTTTATTAGACTTTATGAAGTCAATTTTATAATGTGTTTCTTATACCTCAATTTTATTTGATTTTATGTAATCCTTTTGTTTGTTCCCTTGTTGTACCATCATGTTTCTCACCTAATTCTTGATTTCTTTCTCAACAAAATCTAAATTCTTATTTCATCCATCAACCAAGTAACATCAAAAAAAGGTTTTGGATCTCTTTATTAATCAGGTCATAACAGTGTTGAAGTAAGTTTGCCAATTCAGAGAGTAAACACTGTCACAAACACAAATAATAACTAGATTAATACCATTATGTTTATTCTTACTATATTTTCTAACATTTGAAACCACTTACAATGCTTATTACCATTTAAAGTTTAAAAATAAAATTATAGAATGTTTATGAACATTTAATGTGTAAATTTAAAATGATTACAATTAGGCACGAGTAATTAGTGCATTTCACATGCTAATGTGACGTTAAACTTGGTAAATTGCAATAATCTTTAATGTTTAGACTTTCAAAATTCCCTACTAGCTAAGACTACCATAGGCGTTTTGATGTTAATGTATCCCTTTTTAAGGCCACTTAGCATTCAACAAACACTTTTTAAACAATTAATCTTATAAGAAAATGGCTGGAAACAAGAAAAGAACAAGGTCCGTTTCATTCAAGAAGAAGCGCTCAAAGTAAGTAAACTTTTGTACACGTAAACATTCAAACCACATTGCATGATGCAACTTCTGTAAATTTATCATCTAATGCTTATTTGATTTCAGGAAACCACGTTTTGAAGGAGAAAGTTCAAAAGGTATGCTTATGTCATATATGTTCAATAAAAAAACAGTTCAAACCAATGTAACCATGTATAAGGATTAATTTGATATACATATTTGATTCTCTTAATGTATAGTATTGATCGATAAATCTTTATTTTATGCAGGTAAGGAAGAGAAGGTGTTTAATATTAACGAGTGGCATGAGTGGTGGAGTTTTGGAAGAAAGGAGGCAGCACGCAAAGCAAGTTTGCAACAAATTGCCAAAGATGAGAAGGAATTCAAGCGATTAAAGCCGCGGGTTGGTTCAGTGGAAGAGGTTGCGGCTGATGTTGGATTTTTGAGTGAGGAAGATGACGTCATTGACTAAGATAATCTGCATTTGGTTTTTGATCCGGAGAAATCTCCTAAATTTAATTGTTAAACTTTTTATGTATGAACAATTTTTAATTTACTTTTAATTTGTTATGGGATTTTTTTTTTTGGTTTCTTATTATATGAATTTTAACTTTCTTGCTTCAGTAAACCAAAAAAAGATGAAAAAATTATCATATACGTATTGTTATAATCAAAAAAATTATGTTAGTCTAGAATTATGCCTAGCAATATTAATTTATTCCTAGCAGCTTTAAGTTATGCCAAGCAGCATTAAGTTCTGAGTTACTAGCATTCACAAAAATTCCATTCCAAACAGCTTTTTCTTTGCCTTTGCTGCAAAATGTTAGTCTAGAAACAAAGAAAACACAAGCCATAACATATGCACAATGATCAAAACATCTAATTATACTTAGCAGTTCTAAGTATAACTATCAGCATTGTAATGGGGCAAATGAAGAGTCATGACTAATAGTCTGAACTCAATTCATGCAGTGAATATCTAAGTAGACTCAAACTAGAGAGACTATAAAATCCATATCTAACCCCTCAAAATTACATAAGTTATCAGAAATGTGTGACCATATGTATCGAATTATGACTACACTTAAATAATGTGTGACAAAATATGGCTCTATGATTTAGACACCTAAATAAATACTTCATGTGACCATATATAACATCTTGAATTTTGTGACACAATCACTCAATGTGACTAATATCAAGGTTAATGATAACTGAGTTCACATTTTGCTATAAATAATAGTCACGTAAATATTTCACAATGTGACTATTTTGAATGTATTGGTCACATATAATACCCTTATAATGTGGCAATAAACATAATTTAGATATGAATTTGTGATATGGTGCGACTATTTTAAAGCCTATAGTAACATGATCGTGCTTCAATTAAATGTGACTATATACATTAGGATTTGGCAAGCAAACACACACTAAACTTTAGACACACATATGAACTTACGTGACCATAATTTTCGTTACACTTAATCATGTTTCTATGGTTTCGTGTGACCATATATGACATTTGGTCACACTCTTCAAGTGTGTGACATATATTTGTCACTTTTAAATGCATATCGTGACTAACGCTTCAAACTTACTTTTCAGTTATCATACATTTCAAATTCATATGTGGCTAAATATTTAGCATAGAATAGCAGTCACATTTAAATCATGTGTGACAAACTTGACTATATAATTTAACCACATACACAATTGCTTCATGTGACCTATCTATTTTGGTCACACTCTTCAATTGTGTGACATATATTTGTCACATATGTATATCTATAGTGTGACTAATGTTTAAAGTTGATTTGTATCGGTCACACGTCCCAAATTAAAAGTGACTAAATGATCGAAAAATATTTACCAGTTACCCTCTAGTCACATAAATACACAAATGTGTGACATATATCTTCCGAAATGGTCACACAAGTCGGATCGAGTGTGGCTGTTTATTTTATTCTCGTACATTTAGTTACGTAAATATGTTACAGTGTGACAGTTCAAAATCGACCATGTGTGACGAATACCAGTTTTTGTACCAGTGCCATCTTAATCCTACTATATTTTCATTTATCTTTTTATAAGTTCAATGACCTAATGACTTATATTGGTGGAGTCAGGAATTGCAGACAACATTTCCAATATATTGTAAACTAAACTGAGGGCTAGTCGTGCCTAGTTCTATGAATGCAACTTATAGCACTGAAGCAATTTATCGGTCTACTCAGTCACATTCACGCAATAATTATTTTTCAACTAACCTATATTATTTATCTACTGTAACCTAGGGTTAGTAGCGAAACCTACTCTTATCGAGTGCTGCCTATTTTGAAGAGCACTTATGCTAACTTACATGTTTTAGTCGTTTTCTCTGTAACCTCAACGGCCTAATCCACGATTCCTATAAAGGAAGGAATACTGAGCCTCTGTCAGGGAACCTTCTATAGTGATACAGATTACCTACACAGCTAAAGAGCTACATTGCAATAACCAAGACAGTATACATAGAATGATAAAAAAGTAAATAAACATATTATTTGAATGGCAAACACATAAATTATGAAACATAAAATGCATTAAGTCCTAGTAAACGAAATCACATCAATGTATTAGTCATAACATGGCTAACACCTAAGGGTGTTAGCCCATAGCAAACACGAAAATAAATAAAAACGCTTTGCAAACAATTGAGATAATGAAATTGATAAGAAAACTGAACAAATGTACTTTGTATGGTGATATGGGACCTTCCAATCTAGATTACTTCACTTAGGAACTGACTTCTTGGTGTTACGAGTCTTTTCTTGACGTCTGGTGGTGGTGGAATGGTGTGAAAATATGAAGCTAGGGCTTGTATATATAGTTACCCGTATGACATGCCAATACGGCGTATTAAGGTCCAATACCCCGTATCCCAGATTTCTTGAGTTGGGTACAAGAAAGAATATTCTAGCATATTCGTCTGTCTTGTTTAAATACGGTGTATGGCTGAAGTGTGATACACCGTATACCTTTCAAATCTTTATACGTTTGGACTGGGGATAAGATCTTCAAGAAAATGCACGACAAGAGTTTCATACGTTGTATTCCTTCTTCACTTGACTTTGGCTTTGATTGCAAGGGCTTCAGATACGGCCTATTGCCAGTAATACGCCGTATTCTTCTTTATCTTTAATACTTGATGAATTCTTCTAAGTGTTTTATACGACGTATCTCCAGAGTTGGATACGTCATATGCTCTTGCCATGATCATACAGATTCTTCATTTAAGCTCTAAGTTCTGTTGGTTTCCGTGTGTTTTCCAGTATTGCTCCATATATACTGAAAATCATAAACTTAAGTAATTAAGAATCAGTTCAGATATATGAATATTATAAATGAGCAATCTACATGGGATAAATGATATATACATGCAGTACTTATTTGATGCTATCAGTAATGAAGACTAAAGAAATGATATAAATCAAAGAGCTGAAGATTCTTCATCTATGTCAACGTCTTCTACTTCAATAACAAATATGATCATCAACAAAAAGTTCCTCAACTTTCTTCTTCTCAAAATAATAATTTATGATGATTGGGGGAGATTGCTTGTTAAAGTTCCAAGTTCAATTCCATTGCTACTATGAATGAGCCCACCACATGACCAGGGAATTCATTCACGAGATGACATTGAAGACGTATAAGATGATATGTTGAGAGTGGTTTATAAAGGTATCTACAAATATCAAGTTCCACAAACAAGTAGTTATTACACAATGTTCCTACAAGATGACGAGCAAATTCAAAGAAGATTTTACATCAAACTCTATCAAATTGTCACAGACTATTCTTGAGCAAGTTCAAGATTCAAGATGAAGATTAAGCGTGAGAGTTGTTGGAGATCAAGAACAAGTGATAACAGTTTTTAGGATTACACAAGGATAAAGATGGATCAAGATCACCAAGAGAGACAAAGTTCTTCTAAAGATGATTTTAGCATTCATCAATCCTTCTCGGTATCTAAGCTTCAAAGATTAATCAAGCATTAAAGACAAAGATTATGCTAGACTAGACTATTATTACATTGGGGGAGATTTTTAGGAATTATATATGAATGTAACAATATTCTGCTATAAGTCTAGG
This sequence comes from Artemisia annua, assembly GCA_014162995.1. Lineage (NCBI taxonomy): Eukaryota > Viridiplantae > Streptophyta > Magnoliopsida > Asterales > Asteraceae > Artemisia > Artemisia annua. Next base: position 8,038 of record LBNU01007099.1, read on the forward strand.
ATTAGTTTTGTTATCAATGTAATAGTTTATGTATTATGGAAAAAAAAGTGCAATACATATATTTCACAAATTATTGGTAGAGTATAAATACCACAATCATTGGATGATGATGAAAATTATTTTCACATTTTCCCTTTGTAGTAAAGTTGATATAATTTAGACAATTTTTGATTACCAATTGATTCTCTCTCTCTAACTGGGACTAACAGAAAAGGTAAATATTACGCTCTAAACTATGAACACCTTGAACTTCACATCCCCATGGTTTTCCTAACATAATATGACAACCATTTTTTAAAATCAACCACATTACACATTACTTCATCATTGTATAATTTTCAATGAATTGCAGAATCCTACAAACATTATGACCTCAAACAAAACAAGTCTCTGTTAGAAAAATAAATTAATTGACCAATTTCCTCGACGTCATATTTTTATTGCTACAATTAATGAAAATACCTTACTATTCATCATAGCCTTTGAAGGAAACAACTTGGTTGTTAGCATTCGATGGTATGACTTTCTCTCCTTACATTCTTTAATTACGCCATTGTTTAATGGGGAATGGTTGCATCTACTATTACAAATTTGTGAACCTTCATATATAATCACTACTTTCATGATTCTTGTGAATTGATGCCCCACCTACAATCGTAAAAAGTAGTTCTCCAAGAAGAGTGGAAATCCTGTCAAGTTCTTTCATGGATTTGGTTAAACCATGATCCACCTACTCTCTAGACAATACCCTACAATAGTATGGATTTCAATAACATCTACACAATTTACTATTAGTATATTAACAAGATCTAACGCCAACTGACGCAGGGCACATAAGCGAATTTTGATAAACAATATTCCAAGGGAAGAGGAAGAAACCTCATGGGATAAACTCCTAACAAGAATAAAGAATCTGATAGTTTAGCATATTAATCAAACAAATATAAAAGCTACAAAACCCTAAGCCCTATATTTATAGGGGAAAGGTTAAATTGAGAAGGAAGATAAGTTATTAGTACCAAAACTTATAAACACATTAAAGTAAAAAAACTATAACCAAACTTATATCCAAACATTAATGGCGATAAAAAGAGAATAAATGCATCTAGGTAATACATAGTACCAATAGAGAAAAGATCTAGTAAGGGAGTTATTGACATCCATATTCTACCTAGATGTCAAACACTTGTTTTCTTTCCAGCAAAATAACCATTTAAATACCTTTCTTGTGTAAGTTGTGTTCTTCACTTGCTTGTCTCCACCGAAACTCTACACAACAATCATGGTGTATTAAGGAACTTTATGTGATGATAATTTACATATATCATATTATTGTTTATTATTTTTAATTTGTACCTTAAATGAAATTTATTTTTATTTCTTTCTTAATAAGGAGTTGCACAGAAGAAAGAGAAAATTCTAATATTACATATTTTTCTCAGAATGCATTCACTTTCTAGCAATAATAATCTCCTTTTCAAAAGTGGTAGTGATGGACCACTAAACTGTGCAACTAAAATAAATTGAAACTTGTCCAAAAGGTTGGCGATTCTTTTGTCAAACCAAAGTGAACTTTTGCTTGACCCTGGTGATGTTTTGCTAGACTATTTTCGTCTTATTCGAAATGTGAGACCCCCGGTTGACTGTTACAACACTAGGTCCAACTTTTCCAATAATACAAATCTGGTCTAGAAAAACATCACATCGGTCGAGTAAAACGTCACTTCGATCTAGCAAAAACCATCACCAACCTTTTAGACACGTGTCAAAATTTCTAAGGAGTCGCATAGTCTAGCGCTTTATCAATGTTATTTGTAAAAATAAGATTTTTTTTTTAACTAGAAAGTGAATGCACTTTGAGAAAAGTATCTACTTTTGAAGTTAGCTCTAAAAAAAGCATATTTGTTGTATGATATAAACCGTGTAAGTTAATATTCTCCGATTGGCGAATTCTAAACCCCATCTTTATAGAATCATCTATTGAAATCCTTTTGCAATTTGTCATTTATACTTCGCAAGCATGTTGTAAGAGTATTAGTTCTTTTGGAAAAGGTTGTACTTGATTGATCAGTTACATAAAAGAGTAAACTGCAAAAATATCCATGTGGTTTTTCAAAATTGGCATTAATCATCTCTTATCGATTCTATTAGCAAATATCTAACAAACCAAACATACATCACATTACATCCCTTTCTGACTTAAATGACTATTTTACCCCTAATACAACTTACCAAACACTCTTCTTTCTATAATACACTCTAAAAATGTTACAGCTTTCTTTTTCACATATATTCATCAGCGCACATAATAACCAAAACACAACTCTCCCTCTTTCTTCTATTCCTATCACCACCATCACCGTTTATAATCAATATTTTTCACCACCAACGTCATTCCGCCATTGTCACTACCACCACTACTATAACCCATTCTCTATATACCTACATATAAAAATTTGATGTGTCATTTCTAATGGCCACACACGCTAGTGAGAATAATATGGCGAATGAGTGAATTAAATTGAGTGTTTGATTTAAAAAGATTGATTGTTGGGATTTTGTTAGACTCCATCTGTTACAGAGAGTCTATATGGCTTTAGGTATTATTATTGTTTGTTGTTTTAGTAGGTAAACTTGTGGATCTTTGCTAATTAATTGAGTTAAATTAAATCTAATAAAACGGCCTCCATTCCTACCAACCACCTCCACATCAACCTCCCAAGTCCCAACTATCGAGATCGTGGCTTCAATTTGTGTGTTAACTTTTCTTGTAAGTGTTTGTGTGTTACTCAAGATCTGATTGTGGGTATTGATGAGGCATGATGAATGATGGTGGGTTTTTAAGTGATGGCGGTAATGGATGATAACTGATTAAGGTTGTGACCACGCGGACCGAACTCCGATGGACACATCATTTATGATATTTATCTTCACATCATTTATGCTGCCATCACAGGCACTAGCACAACTGTAACCCACTGCCACCACCATCGCAAAACCCAATCTACTACCATAATCGAATCCAGCACCGCAAGCAACCCATATATACTACTAAAATTCATAACCCACCACTACCGTACCATACCACTACCGAACCAAAACCACTAGTTACACACCCATAATCCTAACCCGCCACTACTCTTTATGTTTTTCAAGACATATTTATTCGATTTCATGTTATTTTATGTTTTGCAATTTGTGTTTTTGGTGTAGTGTTGTATTGTAAGTTGATGGTGGACACAGATTCTACGCAACTTTATAATTAAACAAACTAGAAAGCCAAGAAAGTTAAGAATGCAAGAATAGGTTTGGTTATTTGACCGAGTGTTTGTATGTGTTTTTATAAGAGACGGAGAATGACAAAGACAGTAAATGAGTTGTTTTCGTTTTAGAGGTGGGACTCAATAAGATAAGGAAAAGAAAATTACCAGTTTACCCATCATGTGCTAAGCATGTGATGGGTTTTGACGTCAAATAAAACGGCATTAGGTCAAGGGACTACCGGTGTTCAGGGTCTCGGAGTTGGGGACTATCTGAGTCAGAAAAAGTTATAGGACCAAACATGAAAGTTAATGCAAACCACACGGACCATCTGTTTAATTTACTCAAAAGTTTATACATGAGAGATTATAAAATACGAAAAAGCTAGTTGCTTAAGAACTTAGTGCATCAGGATGTCTGCCATTTCACGAACATATATGATATATGGCAAGGCATTAATAAATTAAGTGAATTGTTCTTTTGGTTTCTTTGAAATGGCGAATTTAACTTTATGGTACAATCAACTACACGGATGATCGTTGCTCTTAAAAATTGTAACCTGGTCCCCATAATTAATTTATTAAAAATACATTTTCAAGATATAAGGAATGACTTACGAAAGCAAATTTATTTGAGAGTTTATTAAAACAAATTATAGAAACAAGATGCGCGCGGGTGCAATTGAAAACTCGAACATTAAAAAGCAATAAAATAGAGTCGAATGATAATTATAAGACGTCTTAGATTCACATACTGTACGTTATACTTATTCATCTTAGAAAAGCAGGCATGATTTACTTATAAAAGATTACCAGAAAGGCTTGTCAAAGCATTCAAACACACAGTATCTCGTATCATAATGCATGCATTGAATCAAAATTGAAGGGGCAACGTATTAGGTATCCAACAAAGTCATATATGAAGGTGTGTGATGAATGCAACAACACAGCCACACAGGGTCTCAAAGACTATCTTAATTGCAGGATAACCAGAGATCGAGCAAATTAAGCACAAGAAGATTATAGACGTACTATATAAATTAAACACAACCTGTATTGCATTGCAAACCAACTCGCCAACAAGCATCTTAATAACTAGCCGAGGGGCTAGATTTTTTTTCGGCAAAATGATGTTATATTCATGAACTAACTTTCAACGAAGTTTAAAATTAAAGAGAATTACACTTGAGTGATTGCATTATGAGAATTGAGATGATCCTAAGAGAATAATCTTGTGAGTTGACAATTTGTAAACTAATAAGTTTTCAAAAAAACAACGACTGTGAGACATGAAACTCAATGAACAAAAGCTGGTAATGAAGACATGGAAAAGGAAACAAAAATAATAAATCGACTAGTATATATTGTAACGAAAATTGTGAACTAACTTGCCGAAGATAAGCACATAGCTCATTAAAGAGTTAAAGATGTAAATAACAAATCGATTAATATCATGTAACGAATTCAAAATATGTCGATAGGTAAACTAATAAATCTTTCTAAAAGCAAAACGCGGTATGGAACTTGTGAATATTTCTGAAACAGGTGGAAGAACGTACATGTTTCAAAAACAAACCGAGTAAATTCGATGTTGAGACGGATACAAAAGGATTGAGTTTATTATTAGATTTATTTTGATTGTGTTCGATTGTACTAAAATATATATAATCAATAATTGTAGAAGCAAATACTTTAAGATTACTTTTACAAATAAAGTACCAGAAAGATAGTAGGAATATCTACCTGCAGATTGAGGCACATGCATCTTCACACGGTTTGGAAATAAAATCCATTAGAAATTTGCAGCTTATTCACGATTTAACTTTTGCTTAAATATATATATATATATTCGTTTTCAATTAGCTAAAGTTATAAGCTCGAGCTAATAAAAGCGAGCTTTTAAAATTGTATGTAGCTTGTAATTTGTCAATAGCATTCAATATATTATGAATAAATACGCGAAAAGCTTGAAATATGTGTGCAACTAGTTTGATTATTTATACATCATTTTTAAATAATAAGCTTTAACTCAACCTAATACGTCACATACCTCAACGAAAATAAAAACCTTAGCTTTTAGCTTATAATATAATCTTTAGCTACGTACAACATCAACTTCGGCTAGGTTCAACTAATTTCGTCAAACACAACTTTATCTTTAATACAGGCTTTTGCTACAAGCTTTGAAGTCATTGATAAGAGCTTTGCTGCATCAAAATACGAAACTTGATTATCCTCAAGCATTTGAAGCAAATACTTGTAGAAAATGTACGCAACTTTTTTGGACCTTTAAGCTTTTTGTTACAAAATAATCTCTTCCAAAACAAATAGCTTCGTTTGCATACATCAACTTCAAGCTTTTATTTTAAACAAGTAGCTCCAAAATAAAAAGCTTATTCATGAAGCTTTTAAAATATTTCGGAGCTTTTAAAACATAAAATTATTGTTAACAGTTTATAGTTACATTTAACAGCTAATTTACCAAACACTTTTAACAGCTATATATATACAGTTTGTAGCTCATGTTAATAGCTTTGCAGTTTACAGCTTACAGCTAGTTTTGCCAAACATATCCAGTATTTTGTGATAATAGTTTTTTTAGTAAATTGCAGTTTTTGTCCTTGTGGTTTGGCCAAATTGCATGTTTGGTCCTCATCTTATTGAAATTGCAACGAACGCCCTTATTTTAAACTTTAACCTCCATACCCGGTCTTTAGTCGAAGTTGAGTGACTAAAATACCCCCTGTCTTCTTTCCCTTGAATTTTCAAATGAATTATTCTTTTTCTTTAAACTATAATCTTATCTGTTTTCTTTAAAATAGTTTTATCTCTTTTCAAAATATATATTGTTTTTCTTAGAAAAATACTCTTATCTCTTTTCAAAATGAGCTATACTACATTCATAAAAGAATCACAAAAAAATATATATATATTCGCAAAAATGAGATGGCATGTTTTGACNTATATATATATATATATATATATATATATATATATATATATATATATATATATATATATATATATATATATATATATATATATATATATATATATTCGCAAAAATGAGATGGCATGTTTTGACAGGGTTAATCAAAAAAAAGAGAGAGAAATTATTTGAAAAGCTACTAATTAAAACATGTCACCTTACTTTTTTGGATATTTCTTTGTGGTTCTTTTGTGGATATAGCATAGCTCTTTCAAAAAATATAAAACAATTTAATTAAGTATTCTTCCCTTTGCATATTAAGGTCATGACGGCGACGAAGCGGCAACACGCGGCTAAGGTGAAAGCAGATTTGAAGATAATCAGCGACTGCGACAGGGGTAACTAAGTGTCCCGCATCTTTTTCCATACTCATTCGATTCAGTTAAAACCGGTTTGTTGTGTTTCGCACAACAGTGAGAATTAAACAGTAGTACTCATTCAACTTTGGCATCATAATATCGTTCATAAGATTTTTCCAAGATCTGATTATAGAGAATGCAGTTTGACTTAGAGGATGAAGATGGTTGATTGCGTTTAGTATTGTTTCTACGTTAACCAGACATGTGATGCAACTATGGTTTTCAATTATAAAACCCTAATTTTTTAGGGTTTTTCTGCGTTCATTGAAGGTAAGATGCTACTGTAAGAGGGAATGATTTTGCACAGGTTATTTGTGAATTCCAGGATCGAATTCATCACATGATTGAACAAGAATGATTCTATTATTACTAACGACATAATATGGATTACATTGTTATTTGACACGCTTTAATATGTTTACATATGACTCCTATTTATAGAGTTTTAACCGGTTCCATGAACCATCATGTCTTTTCATGAATCGGTGTAAATAACTAACTTCTAACTACCAATAACTAACTTTAACCGCTTCTAACTACCATTAACTAACTAGCGGTTATTAACTAACAAATATACATATTAGGTCCTTTATCTAACAAGACTTATGCAATTAGCGTGCAACAAATGATGTGTGCTACTTGTTTTGCTTTCGTTTGTGACTGGTAATGATGAAAGAGTTTTTGGATTCGGGTGTAGGAGGTGGAAAAAAGAGAATGATTCAAGTGATACTAATCTTGGTTCGTCGGCTATGGCAGCTAACATTTCTACTCTCTATGATTTAGCTTCTAAAGTTCATATGAATGAGCCTACTGATGGTGTTGCTGTTGATTTTGAGCTGAATCTGAACGAGAAGGTTAATGTACCAGTTGTTCTACATATTGATGATACTGAAGTGTCGGAGGCTATTGATCAGACTACACCTATTAATGAGGATCCAAATCATACTCATTTATCTGTGAAAATTCGTAATTTCGAAAACACAAATGCCAGAAGGAAAACTCGTGCTTTCAAGTGATGATGGGAAACCATTAATACCGACGAGTTCTTCTACAAACGGTATTTCTGATGGTGGTGGTGACTGCTGAATACGCTACTAATTTCCCGAACACAAGCGTACCTGATGCGAATGCAACAAGTATGTCCGACGTGAATGCTCCTGTTGGTGGAAATTCTCCTGTTGTTAATATGGAATCTAATATCTCTAATTTGAACAGCTTAAGAGTTGGTGTAGTGATGGAGATCCCTTCGACTTTTGCTTCTAAACTCACTCCTACAATTACAAAGGCTAATTTTCATAAAATTGAAGAGAACATACCCAAGGATACGGATTATAATGTAGGTCTACCTATTGAGTCAGTCCATGAGGTGAATGAAAGGCTAAAGAACATGTTGTTTGGGTACTTTATTGGTAAACATCTTGCATTTTGTCATTGTGGAATGGTTCGTGCGAAATAATTGGAAAAAGTATGGTATTGAGAAGGTTACAATGAACGCTAATGGTTTCTACTTTTTCAAGTTCTCATCTATACATGGTGTGAAATATGTGTTACGGATGCTCCATGGATGATTCGTGGAATTCCAATTTTTCTTAACAAGTGGTCACCCGAGATAAACCTTTTAAAAGAGGATTTGTCTTGTGTTCCGATTTGGGTGAAATTCCATGATGTTCCTTTAGTCGTTTATACTTCGGATGCGCTGAGCTTGATTGTTTCTAAGATTAGTAATCCTATTGATGAGGCGAAAAGTGTTACGCTTTTAGGGGGTCATTTAAGCCATAATCCGTAATTATTTGATCAAATAATGCCTTAAATCGTTCCTTTTGTCATTTTAGGTACTTTGGAGAAGAAATATGGAAAAGGAAGAATTTTGAACGTTTTTGGAGCATAAAAGTGAAGAAAACGACAAAGTCTCAAAATATGTTGGAAATAGTACCTGACAGCGTCACGCTTTACCAGGTGACGGCGTCACTCTTTGACAACAAGGTGGATGATTTTTGCACTAGACGCCCCAGAAAGATTTTGGAGGAATTACACGTGACGGCGTCACGTGTAATTGGATGTAGGCCGTCACGTTTTAGCACAAAGGGAGACGGTCCAGAGACGTTTAAAAGGGGACGGCGTCAGAAGTGGATCTGAGCAATCCGAGAAGAGTTTTGGCAGCGAGGTGACGGCGTCACACCCTATAACGTGACGCCGTCAGATTGTAAAATCTATATATATTCATCTAATTTTATTTCATTGGTGTGCAACTCTTGGGAGAAACCTAGGGATAAACCCTAGCTCGTATTTTACTGTATTTTCAGGGGTTTTTAACCCTTGAGACCTTGATGCTTAATTAAAGATAATCTTTTTCCAAATCAATCAATATGTCTAAGTGTTGTTTGATTATATCTTATGCTTGTCTTTCAATTAACATGCTCGGCTAGGTCTTTCTTGTGTTTGTTTAGATCTAATGAAACCTAGCCATTGATTACATGTTGTTGGTTTGTTTGTGATTGTTGTGGGTGGGTGAAGTCGATGTTAGGCTTAAGAAAACTGGCTAACCTTCTATACGGTAACTTGCTTGAACGTCTTAAGAAACATGAATCGGATGTGTACTACGATTATATAGTTGTATTTAATGCATAAGCGAATTCTAGTGATCCCATGTTAGGAGCTTTAAGTCGGCTCGACATAGGAGTGAAGTAGGAGCTTATAGAGTTAGGGAAGATCGTACACGGCCCTACGAATGGTTTAAAGGAATACAACTCGTCATCCACACAATTACAACAAACCAATTAACCGGTAAAAGATAGCTAGGGAGTAAGGAAATTTAAGTAAACACATTTTTCTCTCATATAAGTTTCACAACCAATTTACTTTTCTTGTTATTTTATTTTAATTGCAATAGTAGACATTTGGGTTAGTTGACTAGCAACAAGTTCCGCCCACTCTTCCAAATACCCGAGATTTTACTTGCTTTCATAAAATATAAAAACACAAAAAGAATCATCCCTCAACCCTTAGACCTAATTAGAGTAGCTTTTCAAGCCTAACGACACTATTCCCCGAGAGAACGATCAATCCCCTGGTACTTGCCACTTCACTATACTACATCGGTCAGGTACACTGCCTGGTGAGGGTTGTAAGCTCAAGATCCCTTGAGAGGTAAAACCTAAGTGCAAAGGTTGCAAAATCCACGCTATCAAGTTTTTAGCGCCGCAGCCCGGGAAATAGTTATTGCTTAGGTTGAAATTTATTTTTATTAGGTCTACTCATTAGATTCCTATCAAGTGAGATTTTTATTTTCTTTTTATTAGCTTTCTCATAGTCTATCTTTTCTGTGATTTTGTTTGTAATATTCTTCAAATGGACTTTTCACTTAGACTTCTAAGATTGCAATATAAGGTTGAGTGGCTAGAACGCACTAAATTTCAAAATACCTCCTTTAGAGACACCTATGAATCATATGAGCCTTCACCTAGGATAGATTCTTATGAACAACCTCCATGTTTAGGATCTCGTTTTAGTGAGGCCCTTAGGAAAAGTGACCAAGTTCACCAAGGAATTATGGAGAGATCCGAAGCAATAAACCATAAGTTGGATGAAGCACTAGGTTTGCTTTTGTCACTACCTAAGAAACCAATTGGGGAGGATTTAGCCCAACATGAGCACATTGAGCAAAAAGACCTAGTTTTTAAGATCAATGACTTTGAATCTCAAGAAACACGTGATGAATCCTTTAGGCTAATTGATTATAGTCAGATTATTGAGGAAGATCCTTATGATTCGGACATAGAAGTTGAGATGCCTAGAGAAGCACGTGAGATACTTAGAAAAATGCTTAGGATAGATTCTACCAAAACACATGATGAGGATATAGGTGATCTTGACACGTGGAATGATGAGGTCAATAACATAAGACCACAAAATACTCAACCATCATTTGAAGCACACACACCGCCCGTGACTTACCCGGAAGAAGTTGAAGAAACTTTAGGAATTCCGATGGAGGTAGAACCCTTGGACCAAGCACCACTTGAGGATATAAGTTTGAATACTTGTAGTGATAACCTTACTCTTAGTTCTAGGGAATTTCCTAGTGTTGATGAACCGGAACCTCAACCTTTACACAACTTTCCATCCTTAGATATGTTTCTAGGAGACAAAAGAGGAACCGACCCACCTATCAACCAATATTATCCGGGTAGTTTTAGGATGAAGGAAGCCATTCACTCACCCCCTTTACCTCACGTGGCATATTTCCACCTTAAGGGTGTGTATCGCTACTTTTACCCGCACTTAATCCTAAGTGTAGGAAAAACCTCCCCTATTTCCGTTAAATAAGGGTAGAGTCAGGCTCGTGACTCGAACAAAAACAAGCGCTTCTTGGGAGGCAACCCATTGTTTGTTTGTTTGTTTGTTTGCTTTTATTTGATTTCATATATATATGCTTTATCTTGTTGTTCATTGTTCATGTATCAAATAAATTGTGAAAATGCTTTATTTTGTCTTTAACTTCGTCTTAACTACATATAAAGGTATTTTGCAAAAGATAAGTGTAAGGGAAATCCAAATTTGTTTTTAATAACAAATTGAACATGAACAAAAGCAATTAAAGATTGGCATATATAGTTGTGTTTGTTAGAGTCAAATGCTTTTATTGAGTCACAATGAATGTTTTACAGAAACCTGTAAACATTTATTTTGCAAGCATTATATCCTTAATCGTTTTGTTTTTATTTCTAAGTCTGGAATTACATCTAGTTGTGATTTTTCTTTCTTCGGTTTGATGCTTTGGTTTTTGTGATTGTTTTCTCAGGTTTAACAGGTTACATTGGACAAGAAGATGAACATGGCATTTAGTTCATGACATCAAGTTTTTGGCGTCACCTTAATCTTGAAGATATCACATCATCTTGGAAGAAGATCTAACCATGTTACCACACGATCCACAACAAACGAATCAGGGGAGTATTTGATTCATTCTTTCATTTTCTACTTTTACATCTTTTATGTGAACATTGGGGACAATGTTCGGTTTAAGTGTAAGGGGGTAAATGAAGACACCTTAGAAAATGCTATTACGCTTGATTTTTGTTTTGTTTAATGGTAGATGTGTAATAAAACCGAGAGAAATATTTGTTAGGGCAATTTTAGTGCCAAATTTAAAATTTTTTACAACATATAGAAGTGAAACTTTAGTCTTAATAAGCGTCTCATGAATAGGGAATTGTATTAATAGCACAAAAACCGTACCACTAAAAAAATTTTCCCCCAAATATGTGAGGTTCACCCCTAGAATTGTTAGGAAAAGCATTCATTGTTGATGCTTGTGTGTGTACCGGTAGCTTATAGATTCTAGAACTTGCGTTAGTGACCATCCCAAATCCACAAGTGAGACTACATTCGTGTAGTTAGATTTACTACATGATAAGAGACATTAGGATAATCCATGGTTTACACCCGTATATATAATTACATTGACTTCATTGGTCAAGTAATTCTCCCACCTTAGCGTTGTACTCATTTTTAGTATACGATACCCCTAGTACACCCCTCCGGGCCTATCTTTTCGTTTCTAACTTTAAGCATTTTACTTAAAGGAAGAATTTGTTTACAATCCACCCCAAATGTACACCCAAATCGCCTTAGCCTACCTTGTATGCACTCACCTTTAGTGCATTATTGTGACAACATTTGTTTAACCCTTAGTTAATTGTCTTATTGATTACATGGTTGCTAAGTCGAGTCATATCCTTGTGCATATTGTTTTGGGACGATTGGGACTCTGTTGATCCCAGTTGAGCAGTTGATCTAGTATTATTATCTTAGATAAACTAAGACAATAAGGTATAAAAGCTGACTTGTTTGTAAACTTAATCACTACGCGGAATATAATGATTAACTTAAAAAGAACACGAACACAGGTAATTCACACCTTAAACACTTCAATATAATTAATACGAGCACTCTGAATAGTGCTAGGGTTTTACAACCTTGAAGTGTATGAATACTAGAATAATACCTACTCTAGACAAACCCTAGGATCTCCTTTTATACACCAAGGAACCCTACGGCCTTACATCAACTTCCTATACAAGACAAAGATATTCTAACACAATAGAATATTACAAAACATCTTTACTATAAATACAAAGTCGCGTACATAATCTTATCACCAAGCAGCAGAGTTATCATGGCAGTATACTTCCAGCAGTAGAGTCTCAGCAGTAGTCATGTCTGGCAGTAGAGACTTTACACTAGCAGTAGAGTTGTCTGACCAGCAGTAGAGTATACACAGAAGTAGAGTTAACTTAAAACCCAACAATCCTCCCCTAAACTTGATATTTTCCCTGAAAATATGCAAGTTTCTTATAAGCTCGAATAAACACCAAGAGGATGCTTTCAAACACTCTATCTTCTTCCTACCTCTCTAGTACTTTGCTGCTCAATTCTTTTAACCAAACTTTGAAGATCAGGAGTCACTTCTGAACATCTAAGCTTAGCTTCAATCATGGCTTTTAGAACTCCAGTCTTCAAAGGATAATCTTTATCAACAAACATAAAGACATCAGCTCCATCTTGAGTAGATACATGATGTACATCACATGAGTTATAATGTTTCCATATTGTAGTCATGCTTTCTGCTTCAAATCTCCAATGTCTGTCACTAGGATCTGGATTATACATTCTTTGAAAACATACCCATAACTCCATGGCCTTCACATTCTTTGAATCTGCATGAGCATTCTTAGACTTTACCAAACTCCATAGAGTATGCAGATCAGATCTATCACAAGACCTAACAAGATCTTCAAAATCTCTGTACATTTCCACTTCACCTCCAACTCTGACTATCTTCCAAGCTTCACTAAATTCATCTTCAGCTACTTCCCAATCTACAATTTGTTGTCTAGCTTGGGCTGGTTCAATAAACACATCATCTTGTTCAATCAAAAACCTGTCATCAGCAACCTTTTGATGTAGTTCATCTACCTGTTCAGTCAATCCAGCAGAGTTAGATCCTTCCATCTTTGATTTCTTAGCTCTTTCTCTACAAGCAGCCATGTGCTCATCATGACTCTTTTTCCAATTTTCCTCTTCCTTAGAACCCATTGGGATAAACATTTTATTCATTTTGTACCCAGAATAATAATGCAGTCTAATAGCATCATGTGCCATCCCTTTGAATTGATGCATTTTCCATCCACACTGAGCACACAAGTAAAGTTTCATTTGTTTGATGAGTTGTGCTTCTGTAGGCTTTCTTTTCCTCTTCTTTTGCTTACCTTGATAATTACCAAACATAAGCTCAGAAGCTTCAACAATGATCTTCCTAATGAACTCATGCAACTGTGTAGTCTTTTGCTCAGGACTTAAAGTAACATCTGCAGTCAATTCAATAGCTTTCATATGCACTTCAGGATTCTTTTTAATCAAATACTCAACTTCATCTGGTGTAAGCACATAGTCAAATTCATCACTTGTAGACTTTGATTCACCCTGTCCACTTCTCCTAGACTTCAAAGCCTCAAGTACCTCATGTTCAGCTAACAATCTAGCCTGTTCATCTACACCAGCTGCATCTGAATCACCCATAGCAAGCTCCATAGCTAAAGCTCTATCAGCATCAATCAATTTATCCTTAAGCCAAAACTCCTGAGGTAATTTCTTGTACTCTTCTTCATCATCACTTGAATCAGAGACATCTTCTTCAACAAGCTTCTGTTTTCCTTTATCAGTACTAGAAATAACAGGTTTTGCCTTTGGAATTATTGGTGTGGGTTCTCTAATTGATACACCTTTTGTGGGCAATTTGGATACATGAATTGGTTGGGATAGAGATATTGGTTGAGATGGTGCAATGGTTACTGGTTCAGTTTGAAGTGGTTGAGATGTAAGTTCAATTGGAAATTTCTCTTGAAGCATCAACAAAGTCTCAGCAATAGAGTTATCACCTGATCCTGATCCAGCAGCAGAGTTCTCACCAGCAGTAGACTCTTGAGTAGTAGAGTCTTTAACTTGTATAGCCTTATCCAGAACTGCTTCATGATCATTCTTATCTACTACCACATAACTATCAACATTTTCACCACTGTCATCATCTCCTTTAGCCTCCCCTGAAGCCAAAACAGTACCCTCAATAATCCCTGCATCAAGACTAGGCTCCAAAGCAATAGCAGCAGACTCTTACACAGCAGTAGTGTCAGCAGTATTGACAATTTCCATAGCAACAGTCTCAGCAGTATTGTCAATAACATGAGCAGCAGAGATTAAAGCAGCAGAGTCACTTACCAAACCATCATCACCAACAACTTGAGCAGCAACAATATTAGTTCCCCCAATTTCCTCCCCTGAAACTGTGCTATTCCTCCGCTGTTTGGAAGCATCCTCTCCAAAAGTAGCAGCAGTGTTGGTAGAAGAGAACTGCTTCTGCAAATCTTCCATTTGTTGCTTCAGAGTGTTGATCAAATTTCCTTGAGCAGCTGTGAGAGTCTCAAGAGCAGTAACCTTGAATTCCAAGTTATTACACTTAGATTCCAAATTGGTACAAGTATCCCTCAATTCCTTT
>LBNU01007099.1:34536-50683 GCA_014162995.1 Artemisia annua
CTTTTGGATTTTGAAGAATCCTGACAACATAGTCTAGGCAGCCTCTTGTTGAATTTTTATTTGCTTATCTTAGTGCTTATTTAGACCTTTCTTTTAGCTTAATTTTCAAAATAGTGCCCTGCACCACAGTTTTCTAGCAAGATTCATAAGCTTCTCTAGAGCTTATTACTTGGACTTATTATCTGTTTCTTGGCTTTTTGGAAAGCCAAGCAAGTGAACTTGTTAGTTGAATGCTTATTTTTTAGTTTCTAGCTTATTTAATAGGGCTGCATGTGCCTTTTAGTTTTTCATTTCACTGCTTATTGTATTAAGTACTCAGAAACCACCCAACTTCATAAGCTCACACAGAGCTTCTCAGTGGGTCCCAGTGTTTGAATCTTGGCTTTTTGGAAAGCCAAGCAACCCAACTTTTTAGTTTTTAGCTTATTTTGTGCTTATTGGTCTTTTACATAGGGCTGCTAGTTCAATTCATTTTGTCCAAACACTGAGTATTGCTCAGTGTTTTATAAGCTTTTCACCAGTTTTCATAAGCTTCTCATTTACTCATTAGTGGACCTTTGGGACTGCTTATTGGCTTATTGTGAAGCTTACCAGGTGAACTTGATACCCCAAGCTTAACTTTGGTCCCTTGTGCTTATTTGTGGGGCCCACTAAGCCTGCAAAACAGCTCTGAAGGTCTGTTTGGTCTGTGTGGTTTTGGATTTGCTTATTCAAGCTTTTTGGCTTATTAAGTTTAATTTTATTTTCATTTTAGCTTATTATAAACTTATCTCAGTAGCTTATACCTATTTCAACCTTTGATTCATAGTTTGTAGCTTCTGTAAGCTTATTTGAGCTTAAATTTTCAAGTTGAGCTCAAAAGCTCAACTGTTTGTATTTATAAGCTCAAGCTGAGCTTATTTTTGTGTTTTAAAAAGTTTTCTTTTATAAAAGTTTGTTTATTTTTAGTGCTGTTTAGTTTTGCAAAAAGAAAAATCAAAAAGAAAAACAGAAAAATAAAAAAGTGCAAAAAGGGTGTGTAAGGGATTCGAACCTAGGTTCCTTGGTGACAAATTCACTGCATAACCCACCTAGGCTAGCTCATTTCTCATTTATCTTTTGCACATTTTTATTCTTATAGTAGCAATTAGAAGTTTGGCTTATTTAAGCTTATTGCTTATTTATACAGCTTTTCAATAAGCAATACCAACTTTTTATATTTTTTGTATTTTGTCTTATTTATTTCTGTACAACATATATTTTTTGTAGAATTTTTACTTTTCATTTTATATATTTAAAAAATCAAAAACAGTTTCTATGTTTTAGGAAAAATAAATAAAAAAAATAGTTTTTATATTAATTTCTTAACTAGGATAAGTTTTTTATAATTTTTATAAGTTATATAAGTTAGTTAGACTTTGTAAAAATTTATTTTGTAATTTTTACTGTTCTCTTTGTATTTCTTTTAATTAATATAGTTTAAATTAGTTATAATTAATAAATAAGTAAATAATTAGTAAAATAGTTAAATAATAATTTTTATAAACTTTTTATAATTTTTTTAGGATTCCTGTGATGGTTAATTAGTTTTATAAAAGTTTTCTTAATTATATAAGTCATTTTGCTATTTTTAGTAATTTTAATTTGTTAAATAGTTAATTAAATACATAAGTAGTTATTAATTAAAATTAAATCCACAAAAAGACAAAAATATTTCTTTTTAATTTTTATAAACATTTTAAGTCATTTTAGGTTTTTAGAAAATAATTTTGTAATTTCTTAAGTTAAATTTGTAATTAAAATATTGTTAGGTTTAATATAAATAGTTTTTAAGTTAATTAAAATAGTTTAAATTAAATAATTAATATTAAATTAGTATAATATTATTAAAATATTTTCTTTTTAGTTTTTAATTTTCTTTAATATTAAAAGTTTCAAAATTTTCATTTTTTACCCCAAAGTTTGGAACTTGTCATTTTCAGTCCCTGTAATTTGGAAATTGGCAATTTTAGTCCCTGTACTTTGTTTATTTGCATTTTGTGTTATATATTTGTCATTTCTGTATTTGTGAATTCTCATTTCCAATTCCAAGCAATCAGTAGTGTAATAATCAATAATAATCTTTATCTGGTTACTATCCCCAATCACTCATTCCTTATACGTTTTTCCAAAACACAATTTCAGCCTCGTTGGGACTTTAACGACCCGGGGAAACACTATACTCTCCAGGATTTTATTGCATTGTGCTCTAGACTTTCAGGGTTTATTTGTTATGGTTAGTCATTCACAAGTGGCTAGCTCGTGTGACAATACCTGTTGGTTCTGAGACCGATCAGTAGTTAACTCTAAAGAAAAACCAAATTACAAGAATGAACGTTAAAGTGATAGGTTTTACGGGAATAAACTTTTTTTTACATCGTTTACCAAACTGACCAATATATGTCACAATCAAAGATTTTACTTTCCATTCGCCCAATGTGATCGCCTGAAATCAATAAAATTCGCCATTGCACCAAATCTGACATAAAGAAATCTACCAAACCCAATATAATAAAGAAATGGATCAAACTGACATAAAGCAAACCTGATATAAACAAAGTCAATATAACATCTTTTATGCATCTTTATGAACATCTTTTATGCATCTTTATTAGTAAAGTCAATATTTACTAATATTTGTTATTACTAATACCTTTATGAACTTTTAGCCAAAAGTTAATATGGTCATCTCGCCTGGCTTCAATTCACATCGCCTAGGGCATTGCCAGGACATCGCCTAGGGCATCAATTCATCTCGCGTAGCCTGCTTACCAAAAGCTTAGGGCATCGCCTGCTTGTCACATCGCCTAAGGCATCGCCTAGTATTACTCCATATCGCCTAGGGCCTCGCCTGGTAATACTCCATATCGCTTGGTCCAATTCTCCATCTGTAACAATTCAATTCGCCTAGTACCTCGCCTAGGGCCACTGGTAAAACAATTCAATTCGCCCAGCACCTCGCTGGTCACCTCGCCTGGTAACACAATTCAATTCAACTGGCCCTACACCTCGCCTAAACCCTCACCTCGCCTAAACCCTCGCCTACACCTCGCCTAAACCGTCTTATCTTTCTGAATCACATAGGTTTCACCCGCACCTCGCCTATTACTTCTTTTACTAGATCTAACGGTTAGAAACTAATTTAGTAATAGATCTAACGGATAAAATGTAAAATGTTCATTTTGGATAATTTTATGTGCGATGTTTATATGTGTAAACTAGTTGAATAAAAAGTTCATTTAAGTAATTTACTCCTAAAGAAATACTCCCACACACTAACCATAACCTCCATTCATTCTTAATATTCTTTTTTTAATCTGAGAAATAAATTTATAACAACACCACCAACTGTCATCGGCATAAACAAAACGCCCACCTTCATCATCAAAACCCAACCAATCCCTCTCCCTACTGCCACTGCCACGAAACCCTCACCGCCACCACCAACCCCCCCTCCCTACTGCCATCACCGCGAAACCATTACCACCACAACGAAAACCTTACCACACTCTCCTTCTTCCCCACCCACAACCCCTAAAATAACGTAATAACNACGGTTCCCGAAAACATGCAGAAACGTGCAGAAACATGCAGAAATGTGCTAAAATGCATATACTGTTCAAAGTAAATATAATAAATAGAAATTTATTATAAAATTAGTTTATGAAAATGTACCATTTGTCACACATTACCACCTCCACGAAACCTTACCACACTCTCCTTATTCGCCACCCACAACCCCTAAAATAACTCTATAGCCACTCACTCAAATACCCATCAAATATAACCTATTTAGTTATGTTTTTCTTTAATTTTTTCTTTTTGATATCAAGGATTCTTACATAAAACTCAAATCAAACCCCCAAAGTTCCGTTGTCTTCTACTTCAGTTAACCTCAGATCTATAGCAAAACCGAATGGCTAAGTGGACGCAATGGTAGTGATGTAACAAATCTAGGCATGTGATGGTGGTGGTGGCAGTCATACTCGTGAAGCATCGTAGCGGTTGTTGTTTGTGATGTTGATGTTTTGGAGGTAGTAGGGTGAGGTTATAGGTGGTGGATGGTGGCGGCAGGCGGTGGATGGTTGCTGCCTAGAAAATGTCATAATGGTTTCGGTAGAGAGAAAAAAATGGAAGAAGATGAAGGGATATTGTGATGTGTGTGAAGTAAAATATGTTTATGCTGTATTATAATGTGAAAGGACAATAATACCCTCTAATTTAACAGTCAAACAAAGTCAAAGTAATGGTGTTAGTGGAAATGGACCAAACCGTTACGGGTCGCTCAAATCAGGACTGGATCCGTTACTTTTTAAACTATTATACTAAAAGTGTTATACCCGGCAAACCACAAGGACCAAAAATGTAGTTAACTCTTTACTTAATTTGTTTTCCCTTTCATTGTTTTCTTTTCTTTTCGTTTTTCAAACGCTATAAAAAACATGTGAATTATTTTTGAACACAAAAAACATGTGAATTAAGGAGACGCAACTTGTGTAGAACTTTTATGGCGCAACTACAGTAATTAGGAGCACCCTTCAACTTTATTACCGTATAATATATGAACTAGCAGGATACCCGCGCGTTGCTGTGACGGGTACCCTGAAATTAAATTTTTCGATGAATCATGTATTTTAGTTTATCATATTCTTTTTGACAATAAATTTACGGATATCAAGAGTTTCGTTTATCCCCCGAGCCCGTTGGCTCATGCCCGTTCGGGCTCAAGCGTATTTGACCCGTTACCCGTTCGGGCTTGAATATTTGTATAATGTGATTTGTTATTTGTATTAGTGGCATTTAATGTAGCAATTGTGTTAATTTGCTTGCAATATGCTTGATAATTTGTATTTCTTATGTAATGGGTGTTTTAATAAGTGTATTAATTGTATTTATTGATCAGTTAATTAATTGACTACATTAAATAACATTAATGTGTTTATTGTTTATTTATTTATTTATTTAATATGTGTATTAAAGTGGTGTACACTATGCTTCTTGTATTGTAAATCTGAAAATTATGTACATTAAAGTGGTGTACACTATTCTTCTTTTCTTGTAAGTCTTAAATGTTTACAAGCATTGAAAGCTATACTTGTAACAACCCAGACTTTTTAAAGACACTTAAATTTCTAGGTTTTTAATTATATGTATATGCACCTTTCCTATTAAAGAAATGTTTTTGATTTTAAACATTTTAAGACTTCCAAATATAGATATCCTAAATACATTATAAGGTAGTATAGATATGATCTTACAAAGTTACAAGTATAAAATGTTACTAGCTAAAAACTATCCAGTTAAATGATCGAGCTAAAATTTCCAAAATCTTCATAAATCCTCGACCGCAATCTTTTTTTTTATATAACATCATCAAACTTCACTATCATGGTATTGGTCTTTTGGCCAAAATTACTAAGGGCCCGTTTGGTTTGTAGTTGGGTTTAGGATTAAGATTTAGATTTGGTTTTGAATTTGGATTTGGATTTGGATTTGGATTTGAATTTTAATTTTGTTAAAAGTTGTTTGTTTTGTATGTTAGGATATAAAATAGGGTTGAGATTTATATTTATTTTAATATTAAAATAATATATTTTGTCATGACTATACATGCATGTGTGGATAGAATCAATTGAAGAAAAGAATAAGGGTGCGTTTGGTATATGGGTTTATGAGGGTTTGGGTTGAAAGTATTGAAGAATCCATTGTTTTGTAGGTCTCGACTGGTTTTTAACATTTTCAGAAATCCTTTCTGTAAAGGTTTTAAGAAAACCCAACCTCACTTAGAGGATTGTAACTACAAAACAAATAATATGGTGAACCCTTGTCAGTACTTTATCCCACGCATTTTTTTTGCCATTCGTTTTATATTTTATTTTTTTGGTTCCTTGGTTTTTCACAACATATTATTAATATAAATAATTTTAAATTTATATTTTAATATATAATATATTTTTAAATATTATTTTCTCTCTCCTATTTAAACCCAAATCCAAATCCTAATCTACAACTTTACATTCAAATCCAAATTCTAATCTAAACGCATCTATAAACCAAACGGGCCCTAAAACAGAGAGAGAAAGTTAAATAGTAACTTTTGTCAGAAAAGTAAGGGTACCAGGCATGATTTGCGTATGCTCTCAAACGTGAGGTTCAATCCCACTTTCAAAACCCTTCCTCTTCAACTAAACAAATAAATTTACCGTGAGTCCCAAATGCAAATCCAAAATCCAACAATCAAAAGGGCCCTAAACTTTTTGCACTTGAACTTCTGGATTCATTCAGGATTTGTGTTTGAGTTTGAATTTTAAGAGTTCAATTTTTCTTATGATGAGTATACAAATCATTAAATTACATAATGTATTTTCATTTCTTTATAATTTCTACATCTATACTTATACGAAGTAGAATAAAATAACAATAGATCTTTAGTTCTACGAATCTAATTCAATAATACGTGTTTGCTCTAGTGTCTATAATGCCAGAGTTAGGAGTTTTCTATTATAGGACCACATTTATTTTAAAAAGATACTCATTACATTTATTTATTAGTTCTTGACTTGGACATAGAGTTGGGGTAGTTTTGGTCTTTGTGTTATGGGTTGCTATCACTATCATGTTTGAAAATCGTGATGTTACCTTTTGATACCGAATTTTGGTACAGATTATTATACGAAGAAGTCACTAAAGTTTGTATGAAAGTTGTCATAAGTCACTAATGTTTCAAAATTTGTCATCAAAGTTACTGAACTTATGAAGAATATATGTAAACATCACGGACTTGTAAAAGCATGACATTTATATTACTTAACATATCAAAAAAAGTGCGTTCAAGTTACCCGATTAACAATGAAATTATAGAAAGGTATGTTTTTCCTAAGTTCAGTAACCTCGATGACTACTTTGAAACTTTAGTGACTTAGGATAACTTTCGCACAAACTTTAGTGACTTCTTTATATAATAACCCCAAGTATATAATTGCAATGATGACTACTATTAAAATTTTTGGTTCAAATATCATTTTATGGGTTTGTTTGGTAGAAAAAAAAAAATGTTGTTATTGCTGGTACTAATGTTGTTGCTGATGTTGGTGATGTTGCTATAGAAAATTAAAATTTTAGATTTTTTTTATAGTTGTGTTTAACAAACTAGTTGCAATTATAGACAAAAAGTGAAAATATGAGATAATTGAATATATAAATAACAAACTTTCTATGATTAGAAATAATAAAAACAAAATGGCTACTCAATAATTTTGTGAAATATAATATTCGGTATGTTTCTAAAATTTATGCAACTTGTTTCTTAAAACTTGTTTTTCTGAAATAATCTAAAATATTTGTCAACCAAACAGAAATTATTTTTTCAAATGACATCTTTTTTAGCAAAATAATTTTAATCTCTTATGATCTTTAATAATCTGTTGCATTAAACATGTTCGATGACTATAGTCATCAAATTTCTCACTTTCACATCAGTGACACAACATTATTTACTAAACCCATCTTTTAGGTGCTACGATCAGTTGGTTATTACCAAACCCATTTTTTAACAAATTTAATTAAAAATAAAATTAAACTTTTATTCATAATTAGAAATATTACATTACAAGTTAAAAACATCCCATATATCAAAATCTAGAATTAAACTCTACAGGAAAGGTGTTCGACCAAATCAAAACAAAGATTTTTATGTGCGTCTACCGATTTGATTTGTCTGATAACTTGTAGTGTTCGTTCTTGAGTTTGCACGAGGTCGTCCTTACGATGTGCTTCCTCCGGATGTCAATCAGGAGATATCGGCTTCCCTTTTTGTTTTTGAATCATATTATGTAATATGATTTTTGTATACATCATATTCCTTATCTTATCAATAGATATCGCTTGTGTGGGATTGGCTAATAAAACTCATTTTCTCTTGAGAACTTCAAACGTTCATTTCACATCTTTCCTTGCTGCTTCATGCATTTGCTTATACCGTTATCGCTTGTAGTCATCGTCTTTTGGATGTGAAATTTTTGCTTAACAAGTGTCACCCATTTCGGATATATCCCGTCAACAAGATAATATCCCCATCTGTAACTTACAGCATTAGCCATAAACGGAACCTCTGATGCTTTCCGTCTTTGAGATCGTTGCACATAGGAGATTGATGTATAATGTTGAGATCGTTGAATATTAGAGAGTGTGAGTAGTTCTGCACTCATTCAGAACATCTTCCGATATGTATATGTATATTACATCGGATGCTCACAAAATAAGCGGTGATTAAACGATCATGAACACCTTAACGAT
Source organism: Artemisia annua (assembly GCA_014162995.1). Lineage (NCBI taxonomy): Eukaryota > Viridiplantae > Streptophyta > Magnoliopsida > Asterales > Asteraceae > Artemisia > Artemisia annua. The sequence continues at coordinate 42,850 of LBNU01007099.1, forward strand.
CTCTACTATGTTTCTTATACCTCACGAACTTTCACATTTTCGTTTATTCTTAATAAACAACGCCACTCTTTTTAAACATAACAAGTTCCTACTATTAACCTTTTCTTCCTATGAGTATGTGAACTTGAATGTTTTGGAATTCAGAATACTACTAGTACAGCATTTCATGACATCTAGATTTGAAATGATTACTCATTAATCATTATGATACACAAATTTTTAAATCACTTCATAACATCTTAAACATATTTTTAACTATCATAGTGGATATTTTAGATCGAAACTACACTCAACCATACATACATTGTGCATTTGAACGTGTGTCACTATTTGAGAATCACATGCCTCCATCTCTATGTTGCACCTTTAAAATGAGATTTTTAATTTATTTTTTCATTCGCAAATATTAGAAGATACTTTATTTCGAACTTTCGTGTCGACAGTGTTACGTGAATTGTCCTACAATTTGTATTACAAGCCATGTAATACACAAGAGGTTAACGACGATTGATGAAGACATGTAAGATTGTGAATTTTTGGAACATTGGTTGGGGACCTTCTCGAAAGGTTTGGTTTCAATTCCCTTTATTTCAATTCAACATGAAGGGTTCATGGATCCCATCGCTATAAATGAGCTATTGACCTTGATTGATTTATAAATTTTTGTTTGTACTATTATGTCACAGTTAGTTAGATGGATCTTTAAAGTCAGACATTTATGCGTTTGGTTTGTAGTAGGGTTTTGGATTCGGATTTGGATTTGGATTTAAATTTAGATTAGAATTAGGATTTGGATTTGATGTAGGAGAAAGAAAAAAATATTTAATAGTATTGATTAGTTTATATAATAATTTTATAATATAAAATATTATTATTTGAAATAAATATATAAATAGATGAGAGGAGAAAATAGATGGGGCCCACTAAAAATATTAATACCTACCAATACCTACTTATTTATCTATCTTTCAATCTTTGATTCCTAAATCCATTCCTCATCCTAAAATATACAAACAAACACATGTTTAATGTCAAATCAAACAAAAACCCATACTAAACCCCCAAACCAAACACACCCTAATACAGAGTACTAATTTTAGAACTTGTTTGTATATTTATATTCTTGTGTATCCATTTACATATCACAGTAACTCGTGCTTTCGTTGTAATATTTATAATTTTATGCAAATACACTAATTTAATATATAATTATAATATTTATAATTATATAATTATTTTTATAATATTTATAATATATAATTTTTGTGGAATATATAATTATAATTATATTTATAAATAACAACAACATATATACTTTATATTATTTTTATAAAATATAAAGTACACGGTATTTATTAAATTGTTAAAGTTATTATAAAATATATAAGTATACTTTTTTCAACATAGTTAAGTATACTTAAATCTACATAATTTATTGTAGAATTTAAACACTAAAGTTTTATTAATTATCCCCTATTTTTTAGTTTTATTTACAAAATCAACACATGTAAGTTTAAACACATTTATTTTGTTAGATAGAATTTAGATACATCTGACCAAATTGAAGCCAAATTCTTTTATAGGTCAGTATGAGTGCTCAATTTTGCGACGTAGATAGAATGATGCACTCCTAATGGTCCAATTGAGTTTTTTCATTAATTTTTCACTTTTTTAAAATCTCTTATTATATAAGAGATTACTAGTTTTAGAACCCGTATATGCACAAAAATTTAACCACTAAAGGTTACTTTCCAGGTATTTTAGTGATTCAAGTAATTAACTTTCAAAAGATCACCTCCAAATAATTAATATCAACAATAGCCATGGTAAATGAAAGAACGTAAGTATATAAACGCATATAAATTATCCACAACAAAGCTAGAATGAACGTAACAAACATGCCATTATATGAATAAAGCCATAATAACGCAAGCACTATGAGGTTTAACCTTCCATTGCATAAGACAAACAAAGATAAATCGGTTTGAATAAGTTAAGCGAAGACATAATGATCAAACCAAAGTAATCTAATGTTTATGATGTGTAATTCTTTGATCGATCTCTTGGTGTTTTGAGACCTGGAACTCGTGTTGTAGCCTCTGGGAATCGTCCTCTGGAAGTAGGGTATGAAAATGTCACCTAGTGTCTTGTAAAAACCGGTATTTAAGCTAAGAAAACCCAAGCTCGTCGGTGTATACGGCGTAGAAACCTCAGATGGTATACGTCGTATACACCTTGTAAGCATTGTCCACGTCATCGATCTTCAGGTCCATACGGCGTATGCATGGGAAAGGGTATACGTCGTACGAGCTTCAACACTTAGCGTTTTTCTTCGAAGTAAATATGTATATGGCGTATACAATAATTGGGATATACGGCGTATGCTCTTACTGAAATTTGTACTTCTTCTTTTTTGGCTTCTTTTATGGTGTTTACGTTATTTCTCGCGAGAATTGCTCCACAGCTCCAAATTAATGTTAATATGCAACTTTATAACAAATCAGTACCGAATATCATATAAATGCTAGAAAAATGAGCAATAATCGCGGGATATTGATGGTAAAAATTTGTTCATATTTGATGTCATTAGTAAACATCATTGAAGCATTCCATTTTAGCTCACTCAATTGATTCATCAATTAATGTGCAAACACAAATTCTGATTTCCGGGGTTCCTTTGGTTTCTAAGGTTACAAAGGTTCTAATAACATCTATACCCAAGGATACAAATGAGCAATCCAAAGACACTTCATCATTAATCCAAAGACACTTCATCATTACCTCTCGATCCGAAGATAAACCCGTAACAATTCCGATTTCACGAACTCATTTCATGATCTCATATATTATATGGAAAGTGTTCTTAAACAAGCAAGTTCGAGAATGGAGCATGTTATTTCATCAACTTCAACTTCAAATGTACCACCCGATGAGTACAAGAAATATTCTTATGAAGAACTGTGGTCAATGCTTCATTCAAATACTGTTGATTCTCCAAGGTTTTCCAATTTACAAGCTACATTTGAAGAATTACTTTCACACATTGTAGTGATGATTCGAAACTGATAAGTAGAGGAGATATTAGAGTGATTATGGCAGTTGATGATACCATTAGCCGTTTAACCGCTCAAGTGGAGAAATTGACAAATGAGGTTACCAAACTTCGATGAGGTTGCAGATTAGATGCTCACGGTTCTAAACATATGCTTGATGAACCGAAAGTGATAATCATGTGGGGGAGAAGGGAAGTAAAAAATGTGAGATTGACAAGTGTATTCGAAGCTTTATGTTTGTCATTCATATGGAAGATTTCCAACTTGGTATTGAACATCATCAATTCATGCTCAACATCAAGAAGCCTAATCAAGTTCTATCCGTGATCGAAAGCTATGATTTGTATATGGTCATTCGAATCCGGAATTTGGGATTGTTTATCCCAATGAAACTAAAGAGAAGAAATCTATAGGGATCTCTGAGCAACACAAGTTCTCTGATGGTACGCTAATTCAAATAAGGATTAATTTCTACAAGAAGTGTATGAAAGATGATGACCTAGTACAAAACTCAAGCCGCCCCAACTTGAGAAGTTCTTTATCACCGAAGCTACCAAAGAGATTGACTTCAAAGTTCATGATCAAAACATTGTCCGAAGATTGGAAATTTATGTTGGAAGTCGACTTTACTCGGGAGGAAGAGTTGTCGGTGGATGAACTACTTATATTGCTTTGGGTAACGGCTTGTTCTACAAAGATTGAAGTTCAAGCCTACAAGTGAAGACAGACAAAGTTCTAGTCTAGACAAAATTATTACTTAAAGGGAAATTGTTGGAAATGTAAGTAATTCATTGTTATGTAAAGTCTAGGACTACTTTTGTCATTATGCTTACATAAAAGGTTTCTAACTCTCTTTGTATATTAACATTTAGAGCACAAGGAATGATAACACCTATTAACACCATTTTACCCGCCACGTCACCACTAATTTTAACACCAAATAACATAACGCCAAAAAACACCAGGTAATCATAACACTAAATAACACCACCTTTTGGGACCCATTTTTTTTTAAAATTACAATTTACAAATTATACCCTCAACAATTTCATTTATTAAACATTCAAACACTTCATTAATAAAACTAAACATTACAATAAGAAATAAAAAACATTACAATTAAAAAAAACGACATAAAAGAAATTACGAAAGAAACTACGAAATGAAACATACGAAATAAAATACGATAAGTAGATAAATTAAACTAGTCGGTTGGCGGATCTGGCAACTTATATTTTTCTTTGATTATCTGTTTTTCCATTTCGATCCAATACGCGGCGCCCGGATCTATGTCACTCATTTTTATATCGAGAAATTTAAATTCTTCCAAACGCGTAGTCGTCTCATCTTTCACTCTAGCCGCGTTGTACGCCAATTGGGCCGCTTCACGTCTAAGTCGAAGCTCGGTTGACATAGCTTCCAAATTGCTTGACGCACTTCCCTTGGTGCTAGTCGAGGTATCGGACTTTTGTTTTCTCCGGTGCGCGTTTTCCCGGGCGGATGTGGTCGTGCATCATCACCAAATAGCTCTTGGTTGCTTTGACCGGGGACGTCTCCGGTTAAGTCAATCGGTTCCGGCGCGTCCCATTTTGGACAAGCCCTCAAAATCAACCACGCTTCCTTTTGAGCAAACGAAACACCTTTATACTCGTCACGATACATTTGTCTAGCATGCCTCATATCATCTACTTCACATTCACCACTTTTTGTCAAACGTTTATGTTGGGAATTATACTTAACAGTTGGAACTGTCTCTGTCATAAGAAGGTACTGATAGCAGACTTACACTACCAGTACTAACTAAAGTTAGTACTGATCATGCAGAAAGTTAGAACTGTTTATGAGATGAAGATCATAAGTGAAGATATGGTCAAGATAAATATAGAATAGATTGCATGTATATCTTATACGTTTAGATTGATACGAATAATGTATCAAAGTAGTTTTCTTGTACAGGACTCCTTGTGTCCTATAAAAGGAGGTCCTAGGTTTAGGGTTTAATATACAAAACTCACAAAGCTTCAAGGTTGTAATGATAAGCAGAAGATCACTCGTATTATTTTTAATAATATTGAAGCTATTTGGTTGTTTATTCACTGTGTTCATATTTACATTACTCAAATACATTCATACATCACGTACACAAACATCTTCTAAGTGTTAGCTAGTAAATTCCACTTTCTAGTTAGCATATACTCAAAGTATCACCCAACACAAGGAATGTGTTGTAGATCCTCACAAGTGGTATCAGAGCCAGGTTCTGATACTTTGAATTAGAAGATCCAAAGAAGAAACTTACTCACTTTAACAAATACAATGGAGATGGAAAACAGCCAATCCAATGTTGCTTCAAGGCTTCCAAAGCTCAAACTCAATGAGTTTGAGATGTGGAGGATAATGATAGAGCAGTACTTCCTTGTACAAGATTATGCTCTATGGGAAATCATCATGTTTAGTGATTCATTCAAGCTTGGTACTTCCATTGAGAAAGTTGATGGCAAAGATGTTGTAAAGCAGAATACTGGTCCAGTCACCAGTAAAGAGAGGCTTCAGAAGAAGAATGATTTGAAGGCTAGAAGCTTGCTTCTGATGACTCTTCCCAAGGATCAAATCATTGCTTTCAGCAAGTATCCAACAGCAAAGCAATTGTTTGATGAGATCTGCTCAGTGTTTGGTGGTAATGATGCTACCAAGAAAACTCAGAAGACATTGTTAAAGCAGAGTTATGAAAACTTCTCTGCATCTAGCAATGAATCTATTGATAGCTTCTTCACTAGACTCCAGAAGATTGTTACTCAGTTGATTGTGTTTGGCATTGAGGTAGACAAGGAAGACCTCAATCTAAAGTTCTTAAGGAGTTTGCCTTCAGAGTTTCAAACTAATGTAATTGTCTGGGAAAACAAACCAGAGATTGAAATAATGAAACTCAATGACCTTTACAATAATTTCAAAATCATTGAACAAATGTTGAAGAAGGCTGGAAAGTTAAGTACAAGTTCTGGGAGCTTGGCACTGTTATCTTCTTCTATTGATAATTGTTCTGATGATGATAGTGATGATGATAATTCAATTGTTGGTCCTTCTGTTTCCACTGTCAGTACAAATGTTACAACTGCTAGTTCTAAAAAGAAGGTTGCTGGACTTGGAGACTCTACCTTCTATGCTTTTATCTTAAGCTAAGTCAGTGGATCACTCTTAACTCATGAAGACATGGAACAAGTAGATGATGATGATATGGAAGAGATGAATATCAAGTGGCAGGTTGCACTTCTTAGCATGAGGGCTAAGAAATTCTGGCAAAAGACTGGAAGGCAAATTACCATCAATGGTAATGAAACTGCAGGCTTTGATAAGAAAAAGGTAGAATGCTTCAACTGTCATAAGTTGGGACATTTTGCTAGAGAGTGCAGAAAACCTAGGAAGCCAAGGGAATCTACTTGGTACAAGCAAGAGAAGAAGAAGGAGCCAACAGTGGAAGAACCAAAACAAAAGAAGTAAAACTTCCTCTTTCGATGTCCAGCGTAACGTAGTACCGCTCATGTCGGGATTTTTTTCATCATACACCTGGGGTTCTTTGGTTTTTTTTTGACATACGTTTACCTCCACGTTTTTGTTTTCGTGGAGACGTAGCTTCGGGGTCCACAGACGCCGCCTGTGAAGATTGGGTTTGTGGTGTTGGCGGTGTTTGTTGCTCGGTTTGGTTTTGTGGGAAATTTTGTTGCCACATTAACATCAATTGTTATTGTTGTTCGGGTGTCAAATTAAGTGAGTTAGGATTTGAAGAAGATCCGATGTTCGGGTTAGGGAAAACATTTTCAAAACCTATTAAGTTCAAAAAACTTGGATCGTCACGTCCCGACATTGTTTTTTTCTTTTCGTGTGTGCAAATATGAGTATATGAATGGTTTTTTTTGTTGTTGGTGAGTATATGTTGTATCTATATGTGAGTATTTATAAGAGTTTAAAAAACTTTTTTTAAACTAACCATTATAAACAAATGGATAACTTCATTTATTTTTTATTTTATTTTTTAAATCTAGCCGTTGCCACTCAAACGGTAACTACAAATTTGATACAAGGGTTGTTTTGCAATTTTGTCCTTGGCCACAACGCAAGTTAATATGGTAACGCAAATCAAAACGCATGTCCAACGAAAAAGGGGTGGATTGGTCTTAACGCCGTTATGGCGTTGGTTTGGTTCCACGTAGGACGATTTTGCGTTATGGTGTTATTACTCCGTGCGCTCTTATACTAAATATAAAGAAAAAACACATTTGTCTAAAATTTAAAAACTTAAAAACAGAGTATTATTGTGTGCTTAAAATACCATTACTTATGAAAAAAAAATGCAATCAATTAGATATTTGAATATTTAGTTACAATTTAAACATTTTTTTCACTCTTACTAACTCTACACTCACATATATATATAAAACAAATTGCACACACAAATTGACGCTACCATACATCATCGTCGATATGCTCGGGTAATCACCTAGTTATTCATAATCGATAAAAGCTTAAACTGTAAAAACTCTCTCTTCCTCTCTACACACACATACACAATCCAACACATTAGCTCTTATGATTGGATCCTACACGTAAAAATACTTATATGTTTATTGTTGGTTGTAAGGTCACTAAGGTTGGGTGTAACAGGGGTGTCAATGGCGCGTTGTTCCACAAAAATACTTATATGTTTATTGTTGGTTGTAAGGTCACTAAGGTTGGGTGTAACAGGGGTGTCAATGGCGCGTTGTTCCACCTCCCCCCCCCCCCCC
>LBNU01007100.1:0-32291 GCA_014162995.1 Artemisia annua
TATGTGTAAAACCGTTTGGATATTGGGTCTAGAGAATAATCCTAATTATCAAAAGCCTTGGTTAAATTTAAATATCTGGGTTAAACTCCTGAGGGTGCAAAGGATATTATTGGCCCTTTACCTTTCAGACTTAATTGATGGAGATTTTTCTAGAGGTTACTATGTGACTCCATAATACTCCTTTGATATATGGTGGCCATAATCAGTAACCAATGCGCAGTCATGTGTAGAGGTGCTGGAGAGTTTTAGGGTAACGTAATGGGCTGAATTGTTTGAGTAGGTATGAAGGGCACAGGGGTTGCATGGAGTAGAGTAGTTAGGAGGTGGTGTGGAAAACCAGAAGAGGTGGAGGGGGGGTTCGGGTTTTGCAGTTGGTGAGAGGGAAAGTGAGGTGAAGGGGGGTTTGACTGTTGACCCGGTTTATAACTTAGGGTGTGTTTGGGCTTTGCTGGACTGTGACCTAAAAGGGGTGTTAAGGATTTATTAGTTGGTTTATATATTTTGGGTTTGTTTGTTATGTGGGTTACGGTAATAATCAAATAAGGATCCGTTTGGTTTAAATGCAAACAAGGCCAAGGACCAATCTTGTAACTTTCTGATTTTTGGAGGGGCCTGAAGTGTAAAGTTTTCAAAAAATACTTCCAGGATCTAAACCTGCAAGTTAGATATAGCAAGGACGCAATTTTATATTTGCATATTTTTCCATTTTTACAAAACCAAGGACCATTTATGTCATTTTCTGATTCTTGAAGGGTTAAACATGTAAATATCCAAAAGTTATCAAAAGGTTCCAAATTGTAAGTTATGAATAGTACAAGGGTATTTTGTGTTAAATTTCCATTTTTAAACACCCAAGGACTAATTTTGCCAATTTTGTAACTTGAGGGGTAAAAGTTGCCCATTTGTGTAAACTTTTATCCAGGGACTATTTGTGAACAAGTTTGACTTCCCATGGACTAAAGTTTTCCTTCATTTTAAACCTTCAGGGACTAGTTTTGCCAATTTATGAAACTCCAGGGACTGAAAATGACAATTGTGTGAACTTTGCATGCTTTTCACTTGTTTTCAATCTTTTTGTACCTGAATTACATAAAAACACATTTCAATGATATTTGTAACATTTATATGGTCATTTGTGTGTTTTTGGTCGTTTTTGTGGGTTTAACAATATAAAATATATGTGTATTTAGACACATATCATTGACTAATACTAAGAAGATTAAATCCTAGGTTATCAACATGAGCTACATCATCTATAAAGAGAGAGTCGTGAGAGATTGTACCTTTTCCGATGATTTTGCATTTAGCTTTGCTACCAAAGGTAACGTTACCACCATCATATTTTTGATACGTTGAAAAGAGACTTTTATTGCCGGTCATATATCTTGAGCAACCACTATCCTTGATCCATTCGTCCGAATCCAAACTTACTTTGAAGCACACCTATTTTATAATGAACACTTAAACGTTTGGTCCTCAATATCTCATGGGTCCATTTTGGTTAAACATATCATTTCTTTGGTTCATATACGGAAATGGTTGATATGGGTTCGAAGTCATATAATTTGGAACTTGGTATTGTCTTGTCAAATTTTGGTTCCAATTATTTTGATAGTTGTGTTGAGTGTTGTAGTTGCTCTTTGGAAAGGGGCGTTTGGGAATAGGCGTTTTAGATCTTGGTTGAGTTATTTTAGTTCTAAACTCATTCTTAACAAGTCCTACTCCTATTTTGATGGCCGGTTTTAGTTTTGTTTCAGTTGGGAAGACATTAGATTTCTTTGTAATTTTAACGAATTCAGAACATTTTGAAGAACCTTCCTTTTGTTCTGTCACAGTTCCCACGGAAACAAAGTGTTCCATGGACGGAACCAAAGTTTTGGTCCGTCTGATCCGTGGTCTACTGTGACAGTTTTGTCCGTTTAATTTGTTTCTTTAGACTACTTACATCTCCTAGTTTCATAAATCCTAATCCGGTTTCATCATGTGGTGATTTTTGAATTTTCATAATCTCATCCGCACATGATATACTTTTATCAAACCTTTTAAACTTAGAGTTTTGTTTGATAAGATCATTTTGTGTGATTTTTAGTTTCTCAATTTCAAGTTTAAGTTCTTCACATGATTTACATATTGTTTCACTAGTTTTACTCTTTTCTAATCTCTTAGTTTTTTCTCTTAATTCATAAACTTCATTTTCCAAAAACTCCCTTTTTGTTTTCAAAAACTTGTTTTTGTTTATAATTTTTAAGCTTAGTTCACAAAGTTTGTTATATTCTTTTTGCAACGTATCATCATCAATAGAAGAGCAAGATGAATCGTAATGTACCTCATCCGAGTCTTGAGCCATGAGAGCAATTTCGTCATTCTTTTGCTCTTCATCATCATTTTCACTATCACTCCAAGCACCACTTACGAAGGCACTTTGAGATTTGTTTTTGGGTGGCTTTGGACATTCTCCTATGAGGTGACTCGTGTCTCCACATCTAAAGCACTTTCGTTCACCCTTCCCTTTCTTATCATTACGATCTTTTCGGAAAGACTTCTTGTCTTCCTTAGGTTGTCTCACAAACTTTCCTCGTCTTCTAAAGAACTTCTTGAAGTCTCGAACGGCCANGCAATTTCGTCATTCTTTTGCTCTTCATCATCATTTTCACTATCACTCCAAGCACCACTTACGAAGGCACTTTGAGATTTGTTTTTGGGTGGCTTTGGACATTCTCCTATGAGGTGACTCGTGTCTCCACATCTAAAGCACTTTCGTTCACCCTTCCCTTTCTTATCATTACGATCTTTTCGGAAAGACTTCTTGTCTTCCTTAGGTTGTCTCACAAACTTTCCTCGTCTTCTAAAGAACTTCTTGAAATCTCGAACGGCCAAGGCATATTCTTCATCATCACTATCCGAACTAGATTCATCATCATCACTTGATTCGACTCTAGCTTTTAAGGCAATAGATTTGACCTTTTCTTTCTTGCCTTTGACTATCTCCGAATCTTTCTCCATTACCATTTCGTGGACTTTGAGGTTTTCAATTAGCTCGTCAAGTGACATGCTTGAAAGATCTTTAGATTCTTCAATAGCCGTCACTTTTGCTCTCCACTTTGGATGGAGTACCCTAAGAAATTTCCTGACAAAGTTCTTACTACAAAAAGATTCATCAAGTGCTTTAAGTGAAGTAATAATAGTATTAAACCTAGCAAATGCACAATCAATAGTTTCATCTTCAGGAATAGAAAATTGTTCATATTGTTGTACAAGAAGATCAATTTTGTTATCTTTAACTTGTGAGTTTCCTTGATGAGTGATTATTAAAGTTTGCCAAATATCTTTAGCGTTTGCACATAAATACTCTTTCATATTCTTTCTTTGGCAAGGCATTATAAAGCATCATTTTAGCTTCATTATTTTTTGCAACTAATTTCTTTTGATCATCACTATGTCTAGTAAGTGAGCTATCCTCATCTTTTCCACTACCAATATCTTTAAAAGTTATTTTGTTATCACCTTCAATTATTATATACCACAAATCTATATCTTTTGATTTCACGTAAGTTTCAAAACGATTTTTCCAATATATGAAACCATTTGGTTCAAATAGTGGTGGTCTTTGCATAGATTGCCCTTCTTTGAAATTTTCAAAATCCATGGATCGTTTCAAGTTTTAAAACACAATATATTTTAAAATCTTGAGTAACGTAGCTCTTGATGCCAATTGTGGAAAACTAGAAGGGGGGTTGAATACTTTACTGGTTTTTAACTTTAATTCCTTTTGAAATCTTTACATGTAATCAACAATCGATACTAACAATTAATAAGTAATATGCAAGTAAAGAGTAAGAAACAATCAAACCACAACACGAATGTTTATCGTAGTTCGGCTACAAGGACTCTTTTTCCTTGCCCTACTCCACGCCCCGAGTATCCAACTCGAGAGTTACTCTTACTAGTCAACAAGCTCCTTTCACCGGTGGAGAAACCTTACACGTCGCTTACACACGATTACCGACACAAAGCTAAATGTCGAATTCTTTTACAAGGGCACAACCACTCCCGTCACACTATGTATTTTGAGGACTAAAATACTAACCGGTCACTAATGAATAGATACAATCAATGACAGTATGAACAACACAAGTTCACACACTATTTATACAAACAAGTATTCCAACTTTGCGTTGATGCTTGTATGTCTTTGATATGAGTTTGTGATCTTCTTGCTACAAAAGAATCTCACCAAAATGAAAGATGAATATGTTAGATATAAGTAATAAGAGTATGTATGATAATGTATGATTGTAAGTGATGAAGAAACAACTTGGAATGGCCTGCTATTTATAGAAAAACAACCTCAGTAGGCCACGGATTGGACGGAACCAAATGCTTGGTTCCGTCTGTGTTAGAGTTTGGTTCCGCCAGACTCTGACACACAATCCTCCAATATTTGTTTCAAATCTTCCAAAGATATTGTCATATCTTTCCTAGATACATTGAGTAACAATCTAAAAAATATCTTCACCATATCTTCCAAGGATCATACAAACATCCAAGGATCATGATGCTACACATGATGTAATAAAACTTTCTATTTATGTTTTAAACTAATGTAAAATACAAGTGTTAACTAAGAAATGCTTGACTTGTGTAATAATGGTCTTGTGACATTATGTATAAAAGATTTTAACTATATTTATACTTTGTTGCTAAAGTGAACTTTATATTTTGTCGTTAACAAAATACGGCAAAGATCGTAAAATATAAATAACGTTTTTTGGACGATATTTGTATTAACAGGCCATATATATAGTAACCAGCTTATAGACCCGTGAAATTCACGAGATTTTAGAGGGTTGTTGAATAAGAAAACATAAGTACGTGAATAAAGTAAAAAAGAATAAAGAACGTAAACGATGTGAAATTTTCTTTTAACGGAACAATAAAGTTATAAGTGACTGAAATCATAAAATACAATGGTTATAAATATCTGTGTAATAAACGTTGATTGACTCTTGATCTACAATATGTTTGTCTTGAGAAGCAAAATGGATGTCGTGACCATTCTAAAACTTGAAGAAAAGCTCATTTCCGTCAACACCTAATAAGTATACAAAAAAATGTAAGTGATAGAATATTTTGGATTTATAATAACTGTAAATAAGAAAATAAGACAAAAGATTTAATATGTATAATGTACATACCTATTGATCGTTTGATCATAGACCTTGAAGAACTTCTTTATATACAACATTTATAGTACTATTTGATAGGTTACCATCGGCATCTGAAACAACAACCTTCAAACCTTTTTTGCTTTTGACACGTGAAAGAGCCACTACAGCTGTCCATGTGTGAATACAGGACGTGGAAGATACAATCCTACTTTTGAAAGTGATTGCCCTTGGCTCTTGTTTATTGTCATGGCGAATGATACAGAAATGGGATATTGTTTCCTAACGATCTTTAGAGGTAAACGTTTATCAGAGGGAGTAATTCGCAATCGTGGTATAATAACCTTATTTTCAAAATGTGTCCCGTTAATGATCTGAGCTTGAATAGAAGTCCTTGATAATCGTAAAACCTAAAGTCGTGTTCCGTTACAAAATCCATTAGATTGATCAATATTCCTCAATAACATTATCGGGACACCAACTTTTAACACCATCCTATGGTTTGGAACACCTGAGAACTTTAGCCCATTGATAAAATTTGTTGAGAAAACAGATTCATCAATTGATGTACCACGATCAGTTTTATCAATACTATCACAACTAAGGTAAACCATTTCCTCACCTGGAAATGTTGAAGCAAATGATCATTTATACTGTCAGCCACTTCATTGGTAGGAGCAAGAATGGCTTTTTCTTGAAAATAGGACGGGTCATTTATGTAACAGTCTTTATTGGAAAAGAACATTATCGTTAAACTTTATTTTGTAGCTGTAAAATAAATGTTTTTGTATCCACTGAACGCTTGACCTTATTATATCTCGTTTATTAGATTAATGTTTAGTATTGCATATGTTTTGTTTGTTAATGCATTTTATGAGTCAAATTCTTATATTCTTATTGAGTTTATATAATATTTATATTTATAAGGTTGCTAAAAAAGATCTTGTAATCTCCGAGGGGATCCCGATCCTTAATGAGGACATTAATTGAATGTAAATGTTTTTTCTCATCCCCAATATTTTGCNACACTTCTCTCTTACTGCTCACAACTCTACTTTTAATTGCTTTCTGTTTTAAGTTTCATTTCATTTCAACAAATCAATCAAACATCTCTTTTAATTTACTTTTAATTAGTGACATTAGACTTAGATATAATCCGCACCACATAGCTCTTGGGACGACCTCGGAGTTACCATTACTATCCTACACACGACCGGATTCTCTGTCCGTTAGTGCATTAAGGTAGACCATAGGTAAAACGAGAATTATAAATATTAAAACCTGTCAAAGACTACTTTATCTTATCAAATTTTGACACGTATCTTTTACCTCGCATGTATTCACATTGCGCCCCGCCTATAAATAGATCATTGTAAAGAAGGAAAAGGCATCTCTTGTATTAAAAGTTAGAACACTTTCAAGAGCTTTTATCAACTAAGTCCTAGAGTATAACTCTATTGGTTAGCATAATTCTTACTTAAACACTTAACTTTGGTTTCATGTTTAAGTTTAGTTAGAAGATCACATACATACTTGTCATTCAATCCCAAATGTTGTTCCGCAAACACTTGTGTTTGATTCTTTGTGAAATATCAAATAAAAACTAAACGTTGAAAATTTTGTGTCTTTGCTTAAAACTTTAAAAGCATTTACTTCTTATACAAGTTTTCAATACATAATTAATAAGCATGAAACTAGGTTTGGTTAACTTTATAGTTAAACTAATCTAGTAAAAAGGGTACAACAAGTGGTAACAGAGTGGTTTGATTTATAAAACAAGTTTTATAAACCGTTCAAAAATGTTTTTAAAATCAATATCCTACCATGGTTGAAAAATGATGTACCCCAACTGGTCGATAAAAAGGGAGGAAGCTATACAGCTATTGCTCCCCGACTAGAAATTGGTGATGCGCGTGGATTGCAACACGCACTACGTTTTACCTCTCGAGGGATCTCGAGAAGCTTGCAATCCCCACCAGGCAGTGTACCTGACCGATGTAGTATAGTGTAGTGGCAAGTACCGGGGGATTGATCGTTCTCTCGCAAGGAATAGTGTTCGTTAGGCTAAAGGCTACTCTAATCTAGGTCTAAGGGTGGAGGAAGATTCTTTTTGTATTTTTATATTTCTATGAAAGCAGGTAAAATCTCTGGTTTTGGAGGAGAGGGCGGAATTAGTTGCTAGTCAACTAACCCAAGTTATCTATTTTTATACTACTTATATTTTTGTATTTTTTTGGTTTTGAGAAAATCAGTGGTGGAGAGTAGTGTTTACTTAGATTTCATTACTCCCTAACTATCTTTTACCATGTAATTAGTATGTTGAGTTTGCGTGGATGACGGGTGTATTCCTAACAAGTCGTAGGGAGTGCGTTCAATTCCCTAACTCTATAAGTTCCTACCTCACTCTATGACGATACGTCAAGCATCCTATCATGAGCTCACCGATAGCAACCTATGCATGAAATACTACCTTAAAATCGATAACGCACATACGATTCACGTTTCTAAAGACGTTCAAGCTTGTTACCGTATAGGAGATTAGCCAGTTTTCTCTAGTCTAACGTAGATGAAACATTCACCCAAATACAATCACAACATACACATCACATGATAATCAATAGTTAGGTTTCATTAGATCTAAGCAAACACAAAGTAAATTAGCCTAGCATGTTGAAAGAAAGACAAGCACAAGCATATATCACACAACACATAGACATATTGTATGAATAAAGACTTATCTTGGATTAAACATGCAAGTTAGAGGGGTTAGGATACCCTCTAAGGTCTGTAATACACGTACTAGGGTTTAACCCTAAAGTTCTCCACTCCAAAATTCGTCTAAAGTTCCACACAAATAAAGAAAAAACGTTCTATATATATAGAAAACGCGGGCTGACGGCGTCAGCCCAATAGGTGACGTCGTCAGCTCGGCGATTAGGGTTTCCTGACGGCCTTGATTGACGTGGTCATAATTGCTGGTTCCAGATCTGACGGCCTTGGTTGACGGCGTCACCATTTACACTACGAACTCTCTGGATCGTCACGAGTCTTTTTTCCACTTCTGGACTTCACTTGTTCCTGACGGCGTCATTTAGTAGAGTGTGACGGCGTCACCTTCAGTAATCTTCAAGGTCTTTTGAGTTTTTGTTGTTTTCCGCACTTTTTCACTCCGAAAACGCCCGAAAATGCTTCTTTTGCGATTTTCCCTTCAAAAGTACCTAAAATGAGAAAAGAAACGACTTTGGGTGAAATCCAAACCAAAAACATACGAATTAGGACTCAAACCGACCCCTAAAAACGTAACATTTTTCGTCTCATCAAGCAAATGCGCTTTTATTCCCAATTGAAAAACAAGTTAGAGGTCATTTAATGCGAACTTAAAAGTAATTACAAGATTTAGTCGTTCCGCTTTACTCAAAATAAGCACGGAGAAAATATACTAGTTCGCGGGAACCAATAAAACCACAACTAACCGTTGATATTTTAGTAAGTCCCGATGATGTATCATACCCATAGTTATTCCAAAAATAAAAAACCAAAAAAAAAATCCATGGAATGGCAGACATGGAGCTTAGTAAGGCACAAGTGACGGATGAGATGGTAGAGTATGTGATGACATCAAATAATCTGATATTTTGCACGTCAAATTCCCATGTTTATTGTCTCATTTGTATTAATATATTACTTACATTGTTCATATTCGTTCATAATTGTTAGTATGTACATTTCAGGATTAATAAGGCATTGGAGCGGAAAAGATATGAGAAAAGGCCAAAAAAGTGCAAAATATATTCTGAAGATAAGTTACGGCGTAACTGGATCGATGGACTACGCAGTAACACATTTCGAGGCCATTTTTCTAAGTATACTGAAGGTTACACCGTAACAATGTAATGAGGTTACGGCGTAGTTATGACACCGAGAGGAATTTATGAGACTGAAGAGATTACGGCGTAACCATGACGAATATTACGCCGTAATTAATTATTATGAAGGCTACGGCATAGTTAGTAATTGGACTACGCCGTAGAAATATTGTCGGAGAGGATAAGTATTGACAGACGAAGAGTTACGGCGTAACATAGTGAATTAGTTACGCCGTAATTGATTACGTGGGCACAAAGGAGTGTTGAGAACTAAAGATAAAAAGAGAATGAGACCATGAGACTAACTTTAAATGAATCTAGACTCAATTATCTTCGAAACGCCGGGTGGCACGTCCCGTGACGACTTACGGTTTAAAAGGTATGATTTTTCTAAGATGAGCAGATTTCGTAACAAGTGCTACGGCGTAGCTCACTTTTCAGCTACGCCGTAACGGTGTCGGGGCCTATAAATACAGCCCTAAATCTACATTTTAGGTTATCTCTCTTCACCCCCTCTTAGGGGTCGATTAGGGCATCATTCCAGGGCAATTTCCAGCAGTTCCAAGCCATCTTTCAAGGGAGAATTCACCGCCAATCATCATCATTATTAGCTCTACATCAAGTAATTTGTATCAAACATTATGTTTAATTCAATTCAAGTTTTATTCATCATTGTTGGTTTAATTTACTTTATGTTTGGCTAAGCACCTTTGGTGCTAGCCTAGTTATGATTCCATTATTGTTTTGATTATGTTTCCGTACTTTTCTTAAATGCTTTTACGTGTGTGCATGCTTAGTTTATCTTGAGAACCTTTAATTTCGGTAGTTTTGAGATTCGGTTGTATCTGTTACACTAGCTTAAATTAAATTAAGACCCCAATTTAGTTAGTAGGCTAGAATAATTGACCATAGGACACTAGCCTGATGGATTGCGAGGAAATGGGAGGGATGACAACTGACCATACTTCCTCGTGTGCGAATTGACCATAGGATCACCTACCGACGTTTGATGAACTTAAGAAGTTAGAGAAATGGTCTATGATCGTGACAACGAGCCATTAAAGATAAGTCTAGCATGTAGTGGCACTTAATGACTCAAACCCGTCTACCGTACGTCAGCTTACTAGCATGGGGTAGTGCCTATGGTTCCTGACAGGATTCGGGGGAGATAGGCTAGGGAACTTGACCATATGCACCTAGTGATACATGTCCGCCCCACCTAAAACATGAGATTAGTTTAATAGGGAACATGACCATAAGCGATATAGGAAGAGTAATTAGGTTAGCACACTTCTCTCTTACTGCTCACAACTCTACTTTTAATTGCTTTCTGTTTTAAGTTTCATTTCATTTCAACAAATCAATCAAACATCTCTTTTAATTTACTTTTAATTAGTGACATTAGACTTAGATATAATCCGCACCACATAGCTCTTGGGACGACCTCGGAGTTACCAATACTATCCTACACACGACCGGATTCTCTGTCCGTTAGTGCATTAAGGTAGACCATAAGTAAAACGAGAATTATAAATATTAAAACCTGGTCAGTAAAACCTGCATCAAGTTTTTGGTGCCGCTGCCGGGGAGCTATATTAGGATTTTTAATTTAAGTCTTGTATGTATTTTTGCTTTTTGATTTTCATTCGCTTTTTAGGAACTTTTTGTTTTTAGTTTTCTTTTTCTTTTCGTTTCTGTTATTGTTTCTTTTTGAAATTTCAGGATATGGGAAATTCGGATTTTGACATGCTCACTGTGGAGGAATACATGGCTTTGACTCAAGGTAACCGAAGATCGGGCGTGGTTTGTCCCGAAATTAATAATAATATCAACTTTGAGATCTGTAGCCAGTTTTTGAAGGAGCTCGGATTGAAGCTTTTCGCGGGAACTGAAGATGAAGATGCCCACCTGCATGTACAAAGTGTATTAGAGATCGCAGATCTTTTTCACACTCCAGGAGTCACTCAAGATGCATTAATGCTTAGAGTGTTTCCAATTACACTCACAGGTGCAGCTAGAAGATGGATGTACAGGCTTCCGGCTAGGTCGATAAATACATGGAAACTTCTGGAGAAAACTTTTGTTCAAAAATATTATTCGCCTTCAAGGATTGATAAGAAGATGGAAGAAATAAGGAACTTCGGACAATTGAAGAATGAGACATTATATGAACCTTGGGATAGGTTTAATGACCTTCTTTACATGTGCCCAACACATAAACTCGACAACCATTGGAAAGTTCTTATTTTCTACAAAGGTTTAAGCATCCATTCCCGCCGAATGCTCGACTCTCAAGGGCCAATCCCTATGATGCCACCAGCACAAGCCATTCGCTCAATACATATGATGGCTAACCATTCACGAAATTGTTATGATGAAGCAACAACTTGGCTGACGAATAGCAATAGCTTGAATGACATTGGTGAATTAACCAAAAAGATTGCTAGACTAAGGTGTGATATAAAGGAGCTTAAGGAAAACATTCATGCTATACAAGAGCGTTCTATACGTGAAGAATGCAAAGCATTTGAGCAGGTCGAGTATGAGAAATCCTTGAAGAAAATCATCAACAAACATTGTGAAGAATCAAGGAAGATGCATGACGCAAGTTATGAATGGATTAAAAATTTCAAAGAAATCACGGACTTGAACTTAAAGAAGCTCGATGCTAGAAGGATGAATGTTGAAGCAATGTTGGAAAAATTAAACCAAACAGTCCTGGAAAATGAAAAGAATGAGGTAGAAAAAGCCAAAATGAGACAGATCAAGGAAGTCAACAAGGAGTCGGTTCCTCAAGATTTACCTTATGTCAGGCCATATGTACCACCTATCCCGTTCCCAGGACGTTTGAAGGCTGTGAGGAAGGAAGAAATAAGCAAAGATCAATTGAAGAAGATAGAAGCAAGGAGCTTACAGGATGATGAAGTAATTCCACATGCTAGTGCGGAATCAACTAGACACAGAATGGTAACACTTCTAACTCTTCTTTCATTCCTATTAATGATCTTGCTAGTTTTCCTATACAGGTTGCTGAAATAATCATTGATGAGGTGCAACTTTTAACCTCACAAACCATGCTTATCACACCACCCGAAGATAGTTATGTTGCACCCCATATGGAACCAAACTTTGTTGAGCTTGAGAATGGATTAGGAGGCAAAACCATAGACACTACCGTGAATAACAAGGAGGCAAATAAGGCGATGAGGCCAATCATTCAACCACACACATGGAGTGTTCAAATCATCATATGCATCTCTTAATCCGGGTAAAGTTAGTAAGGAGATGATATCTCCTTCAAGGTATAACTTTCATTCATCATTCCCCTATCCCATAGCAAATTCACACCCCAACGGTGTTATTGCTATTTTCACCCACACTTAAGTTCAAGTGAGGGGATGAACACCCTTATACGTAGTAAATAAGGGTAGAGTCAAGTACGAGACTCAAACAAAAACAAGCGCTTCATGGGAGGCAACCCATGCTTATCTTTTTATTTGTGGATTTATGCTTGGTATGTTTGTTTTCTTATTTTGCAGGAATTAGAGCAAGGAACTTGATGTATGGTTCACTTAAGAAGAATCCTGGCTAGGATTTCATTCCGTAAACCAGCTACGGCGTAACCCCTCTCTATGTTTACGCCGTAACCTCCTCTCCGAGAGCTGGTGATCCTCAGGTTTTACCAGTTACGGCGTAACTTGTAATTTCAATTATGCCGTAACATTTCCTGTATCTTTATTTTAAACTTTCATACCATAACTTTGTTTTAGTAGTTAAATGAACTTTGTGGGTGTCTTCCCTGTAAACCCTCACGAGACTTCACTCGTCCACTTGAGACACCAAGTGGTTTAAAAGGCTTGTTGCATACGCTAAATGCAACCGCGATTCCTACGAAAGTGAGTTAGAATTTTCATTTTCTTTACTTGATATCTTTCTAGTATGATGCGCTTGGTTGTTTAAGTGAATTCAGGTTGTTAAAGTTTGCTCAAGGATCTCAAGGCGGGACACGGTTACTCGTGTATCTTCGATCATTCTGAGCAAATCCAGGGGAGTTTTCCGTTCCTTTTCTAACCCTTCATATTTTTCATTTATATGCTTATGTATGACCCAAGTGGGGGGAAGGGAATAGAAATAAACACCCACCTGATTATACTTGCCTTTATTTTTTTAGTTTTTAGTGAAAAATGTTTCATTTATAAAATTTTGACATGTTTTTCATTACTTAACTAGATTAATCTATACTGAGCACACCTACCCTATATTTCCATTGTGTGAGGATAAGCCTTTCAGTTTTCCCCTTATACATAATACCACTAAAAATGAGTGTGCCGGTGGCTGTAGTAGACTTTAGAACTTGGCCTTGTATATCTTTTCGAGACCATTATAATGAGCATTACATTGAGGTAACTTGGTATAATCGATGCAGCTAGGAATAAAGGCATATTTTAGGATAAACCCAAATAGCCCAACTAAAATATGTATTGTGTATATTGACTTTTCACATCGATTAGTCAATCCCCCTGTTAAACCCTTTTGTTGCACTCACCTTTAGTGCAAGATACCCCTAGAAACACCCTTCAGAGCCATTCTTTTCATTTTGTTCACCCAATATATGTTTCTTTACACCTATCGCCTAGCCTACCCTGTAGTTTTTTATAGTCCACAGTCCGGGCGTTGTTGGTTAATTTCGGTTCACTGATGGAAGTCGTGGGTTTTGATTAAAGGAAATTTGGAAGAAGATCGGGTTCAGATGTTAGTTGATCTCAAGTGGGGGGATGCTCTATGTGTCTGTATTATTTTCATTTCTTGTATACCTTGTCTTGCATTAAAAAAAATAAAAATAAAAATAAAAAAAAGAAAAAAATAATAAAAATAAAATAAAATAAAGAGCATGCAAGCAAGCGTTTGTTAGTTGTGTCAGTGTAGTATAGTAGTGAGCATTCTCACATGGTTCAACTGGCGCAGTTTTTACATATCCGTTTTGATGTCTTTTAACGGATAAAATCATATACCCGTATATTTCTATCTCACCTTCCTATGTTTAAGTCAATATTTGTACAATGGGGGCATTGTACATCTCAAGTGGGGGGATGGGAGATAGAAATGGTTGTAATGAGAGGTTTTAGAGAGAATATGTGCAAATTTCACCCAAATTTTAAAAAAAAATTAAGCACATAAATTATTTTGAAGGCCGAGTTAATGCATCTTACTTGCCTAGCTTATGGATATTATAAGGCACGATGCTACAATTCATATGCATTAACTCGTGTAATGATGATATTGAAGACCCCTTGAGTCTTGACCCTCGGTTTTTGCTATGGGATTGAATGCGGCGACGGGGTGATTGTGGACTTTAGGAAACTATTTGTTTCGTGTCTTTTTGTTTACACCCATTAAATATTTTCCCATGTCTTTATCCTACCCTTATCATTCCTTACCTTTAGCTTATTCGAGTTAAGGAATTGAGCAGTCGCAGGTGTCTCGTTCATGGATTTAGGCTAGCATTTGTGGCTTTGTCGTCTTTTCTGGAATAATGGTATTGGTAAAGATTGATTCACCCCTAGCCTTATTGTTGTGTCAACCCTTTGCCTTTTGGAATAGCTGCATCTATAGAGTCTAGTGGTGGAGATCAGTATCTTGCCAAGCCTATGATAGAATACTCGCCATGACCTAGCAGTAGAGTGATCACCCCATAATAAACACATAGATTAGTGAGAGAGTGTGTGATTTCAATTCCCTTTTCGTGAGTTGCTTGGTTTGGAAATTTTCTAGCTTAGGTAATTTTTAAACTCATATTTTCCAAGTCATCTTGGAAGACATCTTTTTAGAAATAAAAGTCTACTTGAGGGCAAGTAGAGTTCAAGTGGGGGATATTTGATTACATCAAATAATCTGATATTTTGCACGTCAAATTCCCATGTTTATTGCCTCATTTGTATTAATATATTACTTACATTGTTCATATTCGTTCATAATTGTTCGTATGTACATTTCAGGATTAATGAGGCACTGGAGCGGAAAAGATATGAGAATAGGCCAACAAAGTGCAAAATATATTCTGAAGATAAGTTATGGTGTAACTAGATCGATGGACTACGCAGTAACACATATTCGAGGCCATTTTTCTAAGTATACTGAAGGTTACGCCGTAACCATGTAATGAGGTTACGGCGTAGTTATGACACCGAGAGGAATTTATGAGACTGAAGAGATTACGGCGTAACCATGACGAATATTACGCCGTAATTAATTATTATGAAGGCTACGACATAGTTAGTAATTGGACTGCGCCGTAGAAATATTGCCGTAGAGGATAAGTATTGACAGACGAAGAGTTACGGCGTAACATAGTGAATTAGTTACGCCGTAATTGATTACATGGGCACAAAGGAGTGTTGAGAACTGAAGATAGAAAGAGAATGAGACCATGAGACTAATTTTAATGAAACTAGACTCAATTATCTTTGAAAAGCCGGGTGGCACGTCCCGTGACGACTTACGGTTTAAAAGATATGATTTTTCTAAGATGGGCAGATTTCATAACAAGTGCTACGGCGTAGCTCACTTTTCAGCTACGTCATAACAGTGTCGGGGCCTATAAATACAACCCTAAATCTGCATTTTAGGGTATCTCTCTTCACCCCCTCTTAGGGGTCGATTAGGGCATCATTCTAGGGCAATTTCCAGCAGTTCCAATCCATCTTTCAAGGGAGAATTCACCGCCAATCATCATCATTATTAGCTCTACATCAAGTAATTTGTATCAAACATTATGTTTAATTCAATTCAAGTTTTATTCATCATTGTTGGTTTAATTTACTTTATGTTTGGCTAAGCACCTTTGGTGCTAGCCTAGTTATGATTCCATAATTGTTTTGATTATGTTTCTGTACTTTTCTTAAATGCTTTTACGTGTGTGCATGCTTAGTTATCTTGAAAACCTTTAATTTCGGTAGTTTTGAGATGCGGTTGTATCTGTTACGCTAGCTTAAATTGAATTAAGACCCCAATTTAGTTAGCAGGCTAGAAGAATTGACCATAGGACACTAGCCTGATGGATTGCGAGGAAATGGGAGAGATGACAACTGACCATACTTCCTCGTGTGCGAATTGACCAAAAGATCACCTACCGATGTTTGATGAACTTAAGAAGTTAGAGAAATGGTCTATGATCGTGACAACGGGCCATTAAAGATAAGTCTAGCATATAGTGGCACTTAATGACTCAAACCCGTCTACCGTACGTCGGCTTCTAGCATGGGGTAGTGCCTATGGTTCCTGATAGGATTCGGGGGAGATAGGCTAGGGAACTTGTAGCAACCCGTAAAATTTCGTAAGGCAAAATGACTATTTTGCCCTTTGACTTTGACTTTTGACTATTTGACTTTTACCGTAACGTAAAAGCAATTACTATAACCGGTAGTTAACCAGTAGTCTTCAAAGTTAAATAATTCATTCTGTTTTGAATTATTACTCTCTGAACGTTTGCGTTCACCTTTGTCTATTTAACGAGATGTTATATTGCTTTTCCTGCGTAATGATACCGTAATAATAAAGGTTTACATTCGATAATCACTATTCGGAATTAGTAGTTTCGTTTGTATATAACTATTATCAAAACGCTTCCAGAAATATATTTTTCACATTTACCAAACCGTGGTACCGCGTTTACACTTTAGCTCAACGGGATACAAAGTACACATGATACACTTAATAATACTAATAATAATAATCTTATCCCACCGCCTCATCCACTCTTCTTATCTCTTCTTTAACAGATAGAGATCTCTCTCTAAAAATCATTCCATGACTCTTCTCTCTCTCTAGCATACAGCACCGCCTCACCCACTCGTAGCCACCACCCTCCACCGTCTCTACCACCGATAAGGAAGACAAAGGGGGTGATTGTCTACGGGCTCTAAGGTTTGAATTGGGTTTAGTTTGGTTCAGATTAATCACCACCGCCATGGCACCTATGGCGCCACCATCATCAGCCGCCTCCATCCCATCTTTCTCCTTTCTCAAACTCGAGGGTATGTCGAGACCTATATTATCTTATGATTTTCTGTATATAAAACCGCTTACAAATAAATTGATACAAGTTTTCGTGGAATAAGTTGATTTAAAAACATTTTTAATAAGCTTTCGTGTGGTATAAACAATTCAAGAGGCGTTTGTTTGATTTGGTTTTGTTCACGGGTCAAACCCGTAGGGTTTCGGGTCAACCCGATTAAGTCACGATAAGGATATGGGTTTGCTTATCTTAGAGCTTATTTTGAATATTTATGACTTATTTGAGCTATGGTAGTGTTGTTTGATGTGTGTTTTACTCTCGGTTCAGAAAAACAACCCACAAGGGTGTTTGTTTGCTACTGGTTCTCGGCTGGAAAACACCACGGGGGTGTTTGAGTCTGCTTGTTTTGCTAATTCAGTCCGAGACAGAAAACTCACATAGGGCGTTTAGTTTGGTTGTTGCTGTCACAACAGCCCCATCAGGGGTGTTTGGTGCCTATTAACAGCCCCTTAAGGGTGCGTTTTGTTTGTTATTTTTCTGCGCAAGGGTGCGTTTAGACCTGCTCAATTCAGCACCAATAAGGTGCGTTTGGTTCTGCTTATTTGCAGCCCCAAAGGGGTGTCTTTGGTCTGCTTATTTTCTGCACCACAAGGGTGCGTTTGGATCGACTTATTTCAGCACCAAGGGTGCGTTGGATCTGTTTATTTTCAACCCCAAAAGGGTGTCCGTTTGGTTTATTTCAGTCCACACCACAACACCCAAAGGGTGTGCTTGGTTTTGTTGTCGCGACCCACATTGAAGCCACCAAAGGGGTGTTTGTTTTGCGTGAGTCAGCCCAACTTAGGGTGCGTTGTTTAAGCTTATTTTCCAACTTATGATTTGCTTAAGTTCCAGGTTAACGAATGGGGATTTGAATGGTTTTTCAGTCAACATAGGTGTGTTGGTTGAGCTTATTTTTCCAGCTTCTTTCCAGCATTAAAGGTGCTTATTTTCAGGTTGTAAGTTGTATGAATCTGAAATTTACAACAGCCCCAAAGAATGATTAAACTGATCATCTCAGTAAACTTCGAGGTTAAGGCAATAAGATAAGCCTGTAGAGACATGTCTTGTGGTCGTTTCGCCGGGTGGTGTACCTCATAACTCATCTCGATGAGTAAATGAGAGCCAAAATGGCGAAACATGTCAAAACTGACTAACATAATTCTAAGTGGAAAAAGCTCATAGTTCTATTCATTTCTGGTAGTCGGCCCAGTTTTATGAAATGTAGGAAACATCTAGACATAAACGTAGCCGAAAACCTCACCTCAATCGGGGTTGTAGATCTCCACTTATGGTCATTTTTGTGGGACTGCTGTGAGCTGCCAAACTTTGTGCATTGAACTAAGAATTTGAACTTGTAATTTCACTTGTGAAATGATATAATTAAGACCATAGACTACTAAAAATATATAATACATGAATCGGGACATTGGACTACTCATTTGATATTTATTGGACTTATATCAGATTATAACACTTGAACATATTGGGTGGTACGTTGGATACTTATCGAACATAATGGACTATGTATATTGGACTATTGGACTCATATTGATATCTATTGGATATAACGGATACATAAGTGACATGTTATTTTGGACAACGCATCTACATGACGGACTTTATCATGCGGATTGTGATTTGGACATATTAGACTTAGACTTTAAACATTGGACTACGACTCAAACACTTGGACTTATATCGAATAGATTTTATATTAGACTTATTACGGACTTAAGATATCGGGCAATTGCCCGTTGTACTATTATTGGACTATTAAGTGCTTCATATATATTATATATTTGGACTTGCGTTTTGTCTTGAGTCTATGATTTTATACTATCACACGAATGAGATACTAAACATTTTACAAACATTAATACAAAACTTCCACGAAAACTAAAACGTATCATCTTCGGAAAACTCATACGCATTGAGTACTTTTCGCGTGTCATATTTTGAGACAAGTTTATATTCATTAGGTTATGCGGATCCTGTATCGTTGAGCTATACTTATTTATATTGTTCTGTCATACTTCTTGACACCGTTGTGTTACTTATATCACTACAATCTAAGGTGAGTTCATAGCCCCTACTTTTGTTTAACTGTTTTATAAACTCATTGGGGAAGATACATGCTACTGTTTTTACTATGTACAATTACTTGTAAACTGGATGCTAGCCTTGATTGTATTATTGCATGCATGTCTAAGTTGTTTATGCCAAAAGTCCCCCACATCATGGACCATTAATCACTTGTTGTTGCAAGTGAGCGCAAATATTGTGGATAGCCCTATCGGGATTGACGAATCCCGTTTGTGTTAGCCGGATAGGTAACCAAACGCACTATATTTGGAACACTAGGTATATGGCAATTACCTACACGGGGCATTATTATTCTACATATATCACGTATTGATATATTGTACAGTCAGTCTTGAGTGCCATGAGCTTAGAGCAATAATAACTATCAAGATGATGATTGCGCACATTGCAATTATACTATGAACTTTATTGTCCACTACTGTTTTACAAACCTATGAATTCACTCAACCTTTGTGTTGACTTTTTAGCATGTTTATCTCAGGTTCGAAAGGAATTAGCTGGCATGTGAAGGCGCACGGAAAACATTTTGAAGACAATGCATATATTATCATTCGAAAAACTTTACAACTTTAACGTTGTACATTTTTGTAAACTTGTGGGACCTCTTTATAAACTCTGATATTTTAATCGAATGATAATTTATTTCAAAACGTCTCATTTAGAGTCGTTTTCTGTAACTTGTACTGTGAACTATGAAGTAATACCCCAGTGACACAATCTTCCGCTGCGATAATTTTGGGGGTGTTACAGAACTTGACCATATGCACCTAGTGATACATGTCCGCCCACCTAAAGCATGAGATTAGTTTAATAGGGAACATGACCATAAGCGATATAGGAAGAGTAATTAGGTTAGCACACTTCTCTCTTACTGCTCACAACTCTACTTTTAATTACTTTCTATTTTAAGTTTCATTTCATTTCAACAAATCAATCAAACATCTCTTTTAATTTACTTTTAATTAGTGACATTAGACTTAGATATAATCCGTACCACATAGCTCTTGGGACGACCTCGGAGTTACCATTACTATCCTACACACGACCGAATTTTCTGTCCGTTAGTGCATTAAGGTAGACCATAGGTAAAACGATAATTATAAATATTAAAACCTGGTCAGTAAAACCTGCATCAAGTTTTTGGCGCTGCTGCCGGGGAGCTATATTAGGATTTTTAACTTAAGTCTTGTATGTATTTTTGCTTTTTGATTTTCATTCGCTTTTTAGGAACTTTTTGTTTTTAGTTTTCTTTTTCTTTTCATTTCTGTTATTGTTTCTTTTTGAAATTTCAGGATATGGGAAATTCAGATTTTGACATGCTCACTGTGGAGGAATACATGGCTTTGACTCAAGGTAACCGAATATCGGGCGTGGTTTGTCCCGAAATTAATAATAATATCAACTTTGAGATTTGTAGCCAGTTTTTGAAGGAGCTCGGATTGAAGCTTTTCGCGAGAACTGAAGATGAAGATGCCCACCTGCATGTACAAAGTGTATTAGAGATCGCAGATCTTTTTCACACTCCAGGAGTCATTCAAGATGCATTAATGCTTAGAGTGTTTCCAATTACACTCACAGGTGCAGCTAGAAGATGGATGTACATGCTTCCGGCTAGGTCGATAAATACATGGAAACTTCTGGAGAAAACTTTTGTTCATAAATATTATTCGCCTTCAAGGATTGCTAAGAAGATGGAAGAAATAAGGAACTTCGGACAATTGAAGAATGAGACATTATATGAACCTTGGGATAGGTTTAATGACCTTCTTTACATGTGCCCAACACCTGAGCATGGGTTTCAATAATCATCTTTTTAATCTCCATAGCCTTGATGACATTTTTCTTTTGAATCTTTTTAAGATCTTGTAGAAGCCTCCATGACATAACGGAAGTACGGTATCCTTCTACTTCCGCGATAAACTCTTGAGTTTCTTTGGTCGCATGAACCAAATCCACATAACAATTCAGTAGTCCTTTTGCAAGTTTTAAATCCTTGTCGTTATCGCGTTGATAGTACAGAGCAATGCTCTCAAACATTTCGTGGGAACCGGTGGCGGTTGCAAGTTCCTGTAGGCGTGGGAATTCTTACATTTTAGTGGTGCTTTACGTTTTGGAATTTACTTAATTGTGTGTGTTTGGTATGAAAAACCTTTGGGGTATGGGCCCTTAAATACTAACTGAACTGATGACGTTACAAATTCAGGGACCAAACTTGATATTACTATATCGTAAAGAGTTAAGTTATTAAATGGCGGGAAATTTAAGTATACATATGTAAAAGTTTGCAAGGTTGGAGACCAAGGGCGAAATTAGACAAAAACTTGTCCAATACGCTTAAGTTTTGTGTTTGGGTTACGCCCCATAAACCCAACCAACATAACCCTAAAAAGTTTCATAATAACCCAATACATACAAAAATCAGTCATTCCACATTGTGAGAAACACCGTTGATGCAAGTTAAAGGAAACTGGAAAGGAACAAATTTGTGACAACATTTAAATGTAAGAACCAGAAGACGAAGGAGAAGTGTTGTTCCGGATTCACACAAATGGGAGATTTGAATATACCCCACTCAGGTACGAAGGTGGATCCATTATTAATGTTAGTGCATTTAGGTATGATAGGGGTATCTTTAGTTCAATCCTATATAATCTATTATCAGAGATTAAGGATCCAAAATGGGCGGTATTTTTCTGTCATCCAAATAAATCGCTAGAAAATGGTTTGCACTTAATTTATAGGGACCAGGATGTCCTTATGCTATATGAGTTTGCGGAAACACATGAGTCATTTGATATCTTTATTATACATAGGCCCCAGATGTTAACAGCATTTTACTTGGAAAACATTGGTTTTGAGGTTGTGGGTTGGTTAGAGGAAGATGCTAACTTCAGAATGTCAAGTGGGAGACCTTTTATGACTTGCCGTAAATGGAAAGGTATAAATGAGAAGAAATTGCAGGTTGGTGTTGTTATCAAAGATGAAAAAGATGTTATCCATGACAAAAGCATTAACAATAAGGGAAAGGGTAAGCTGATTCTGGAAAAGGATGTTTTGCAAGAGGAAAAGGGCGAGGAAGTTGTAAAAACTTATAAGCGGGGTTTTGATTCCAACGGGAAGGCTATAATGGTTGAAATTCCTTGTTTTGATGGTGAAAACATTGCTGATGGTGCTGGTGATTGTGATGATGTGCATAGTTGTCCTAATAAACGTTTTAAAACTAGTGAAAAGATTACCAATTGCGTACTGGCCCTTTGTGCCAACAAGCCATCCTAAGTAAGGTTTCAGTGACAGGATGAATGTTTTTGTATGTTGATAATCCAGTTCCAGTATGTACATCGTTAGAAGGTGCATCAGGTGAAGGTTGTGCAGTGGAGGCCGCATAGTCTTCTCAAATTTCGTGTTAATT
Organism: Artemisia annua; assembly: GCA_014162995.1. Classification (NCBI taxonomy): domain Eukaryota; kingdom Viridiplantae; phylum Streptophyta; class Magnoliopsida; order Asterales; family Asteraceae; genus Artemisia; species Artemisia annua. The sequence continues at coordinate 22,600 of LBNU01007100.1, forward strand.
ATCAGTAGAACCTTGTATCAGACAATGTTTTAACTCATTTTCATGTTGTATCAGACTTTGTTTGGCCAGTTGACTACTATAAGTCAAAGTATCCAAATGCTAAATGCTAAAACCTCAATCTCTTAACTTATTCTCATGTTGTGTAATACATTATTTGGCCAATACATTATATTTCATGGCTGTACATATTAGATATTCGTTGACATATAAAAAGTCAAACTAACCAAATGCTAAATGTGATGGTATACGCACCACAATCGATCACACCTTTGTATCACCAAAACCAAACCCAGTGGCCACTTAACATTTGATGAACCTATGTTCAAACCATCCCAGTAATGGTACAAGGTTACATCAGATAAAAATGCATATGCTTTACATATTTTAACATGAAACTCCAATATGTTAATGCTAATCCAAACACCTACTATAGTTAAAAGGGTAAATCGTTTAATTACTAAGACATCTAATAATCAAACTGCCAAATTGACTTGTAACAGTGAAATTAAAGAATTAACAAGAACATGCCAATTATTGATTGCGAAACACTATCATTTATTCCAAACCCAGATTTTTATTCATTGATCTCATGTTGACAACCATTACAAACTTCACTACCATCTAAACATACACTTAGCTTGACCCACAACTTTCCCTATCAGCATTTTCCTTCATTTCCTTCATTTCCTTTAGATATTTAAATAGAGCTTCAAGTTTTGTAATCCTTGTTTCCAAATCACCAAACTTTGGTAAACCATTGTAGGCAGCCTCTTCCGTCTTCTTAGCGGACAAACGGTGTTCCTTGGAGCAATCTTCTTTCCTCAACCCACTGTACAAAGCCTTCCCCTTATCGTTTTTTGCCATTCTTAGTTAGTTTGATTGAATGTATGTGTGCTGCGTTGTTGAAAGTTTATGAAATTGAATGAATTTAATAGGGTATGATACATCATCGGGACTTACTAAAATATCAACTGTTAGTTGTGGGTTTATTGGTTCCCGCGAACTAATTAAAGCGTATCTGAAAAGTTATGGTCAAGTTGCATAGTTAAAAACAAAATTAGAACATGGTTGGTCCCTTAAATTGAATGTAGGGTTAGACATTAACCATACCCTAGTTGCAAATGTGGTTGGACTATATTGCCCTTGAAAAATGAACCAAAACTGAGCGTTGACCTCACCATTTCTGGTCAAGGGACGCATTCGGCCTCAAAATCCATACTTTTGGACGCCAGGCGATGATTTTGAAAAGTTAACGGCCATCACGATGTGTTGTGGAAAGTTTAGGGACCAACGATGTATTTTAGTCAAAAAAAAATATCATGGATCTAAAACTTGACTATCATATTTAGAGCCAAAGACTCTGAAAGTCTCACTCAGACATTCACCCATTACAAAACCTTACTCGTTGAACTGTCCGATGATAGTGTTAAACTATCTAAGCATGAGATTAATGTAGATTTTGTTAACAGGATCCCTGAGAAGTGGTTAAGCTTTACAAAAGGGTTAAGAAATGCCAACTGATAACATCAAATCGTACCAGTATTTTAAGTTTTAATTTCCCCTAAATTGCTCATATTTTATGTTAATATGTTGGATATGTACTTCTATTTGTTTATATTATGTTTTCAGGGCAAAAATGAGCAAAGGAATGAAAAGACGCGGATTTAGAAAGTTTTACACGAAAATCAATGAAGTATGCGGATTCTGCATTAACTACGGCGTAGATGTTCCATCTACCTACGCCGTAGCTATCATCTATGAAGACTACGGCGTAGCCCAGGACACAATTACGGCGTATTTGAACATCAAAGGGTTCTACGGAGTAACCTCTCTCCATCAACGGCGTAGACCTCGAATTCAAGCAGTAAAGAACTATTCATAACACGTAAATTATACGTTTTTAGGTGCGTTTTATGTATCATACTTGGCCATATTTGTACGTATTTGTTACTTAATCATGGAAAAGTATTTGTACAAGCAAATGTAGCAAAAAACAGGAAAAAGTGATGAAAAGATGAAGAAATGAAGTGAATGAGCACAATTGGAGATTTTCAAGAAGGAAACGAGTGAAGAATCACACAAGGACTCAAGGATTTGATAGATTCAAGATTTCCATGTTTATATGTCAAGATAATATCAAGTTCTATGGAAGGAATCAGCACCAAGATGAAGGAGAAAACATGCGACAAAGAAAAGTATAGAAAAGACAAAAAGTTGGTTACGTGTTCCATCCAACCGTTCGGTTGGAACCCACAACCGAAACGGATGGATGAGATCAGAAGATCCAACTGATCTGTTGGGATCATGACCGATCGGTTGGAATGTTACTGCAGTTACAAAAATTAATTTAATGGTGAATTTACTCCTCATTATCATTGGTGGCTGATCATTTCTAGCACATAACTCCTGGAAGACGTTTTATCTTGGAGAATAAGTGTCTTGGAGGCTATAAATTAGTATCCAAGGGTAGATCCAAATACCAATCTATAATCTAAGTAAGGCTTGCACTAAAGTTCTTACTCCTTTCCCAAAAGGTTATTTTACTATTGTAAACGTCCAGGAAACTTTGAGTTAAAGTCTCAAGAGTTTGGTTCGAGTGTGGTGTTGCGGTTTATTTTGTCTTAGTAGTCGTTTGGAGGAGCGTGGTTGCTATAGTTCCACAATTCTAGTTCTTGTAATTCTCAAGCTAGGTATATCTTGTTTATTCACAATGAATTATTGTTACTTTGAGTTTAATGAATGTTTTGTTTACTACTTGTGTTTTAATATAATTGATATGGAGTAATTTGGTATATACTTGTGTGAATGATGTAATTAGTCATAGAGTATGCTTTTCTTTAAAAAGGTGATGCATGAAAACCCTTCTTAATTTATGAGTTTGTTGGGATAATATCTAATCTTGCTTAATTTGTTGATAAAAACATCTTTGGGAAATATTGGCCGAAAGGGTTTTCTTAATGTTTTTATTCCAAAAAGTTAGTGCACGAATTAGTATGGGATATGATGTGTGACAAGCATCATGTTTACTCTTTAAAATGGATTTGAGAAGATTTCATCAGGAAATAAGGCCGAAAGGATTCGTAGGAATTCAAAAGTAAAGAATTGCTTTTAAACAACATTGTGTTAATGGAGTTATTATTCTAGTTGTCTTAGGCCAAAAGGAAGTAACTAGATGATTGAATTCTAGTAATGATTTAACATGATAAACACCATTGATTGTTAGTCATTCATATAAAAGTTGTGCATCATAACAAGTTTACACCAAGCTTAACATGAATACTCCAAATGATTGATTGTAGCATTTCACACAAGTATATGTTTTAGTTAATATTGTTTCTTGAATACTTGAATTTTCGATAATTAGGATTGACAACCCTTTTTAATACAAACTAGTTTATAATACTTTAATCACCAAAATCCCTTGGGACGATCTCGACCTACCCACCTTTACTAAAACGGACGAGTATACTTGCTCGTATGTGTTAATAGTTAATCGGATAAACGTGTTTATAAATTTTTAAACTTGTACACACCGTGACCACACCAGAGGCCAAAGAGGAAACTACGGCGTAGTTCCAACATAACTACGTTGTAGACATGACAACTGACAAAACTACAGGCGTAGCACAAGATCTAGCTACAATGTAGATATAATTATCGAAGACTACGGCGTAGCCAACCCTAGAGCTACACCGTAGCTATGTCGGGCCTATAAATACCAGCCCTAATTCCGAGTTTTCATATACACTTTTCACACACAGAAATCAGGAGGAATTCAGGGAGGAAGAGGACGAAGTTCTATCAGCATACAAGTCCATTCCAAGGGAGAATTCACGCCATAATCATAAGTTTATTCATTCCATTTTTTTGTATTAATTCAATGTTTACATTTGTTATGTTGAACACTTGTTTTTCTGCATTAATGAACATGAGTGGCTAAACACCTCTTGGTGTTAGCCTTATTATGAAATTTTTATTAATATGATTTAGTTTTCGCGCATCTTTATTCGTTTTATTTGTATACTTGCTTAGCTAGTCTTAGGACACTTTATGCTTTAGAGGCATTGATATTTGGTAGACCTTTGAGGGAAGTGATAGATGTGACTGTGCCGCATTTCATTAGAAGGTGTGACTTGGTAATGGTTAAGACCAATCGTAGACGCTTCCATTACCATGCATGTGCGAATTGACCATAGGATCACCTACCAAGTAGATTTGTTAAAGGAGTTAAAGGGGATGTAAGATGTGACTGTGCCCGCATCCCGCTAGACTAGTCTAAGTTAGTAGAGGTACTTAATGACTCTTGCATTTCGCGCCAGCTAACTCTTTCAATCGATTTGGGAGAATAGGGTGAGGTGTCGGATAGGATAGGTGATTTGACCATCTGACTCTATTGAATTGAACCCCTAGATAAAACGATAAGATGCATTATTAGAAAACTTGTCATGTTAATAACAAGAGTAGTAATTAGGTTAAAACTACCTTCTCCTACTTATTTTCTTTTGATTGTTAATTGCTTATTTGTTATTTATTTTATTTAGTTTAATTATTTCAATCATTATAAAAACCCCTTTTTAATTAGTGACATTAAAACTTAGATATTTCCCGCCCCTTAGCTCTTGGGACGACCTCGGCTTTACCATCTAGCTATACCTCACACGACAGGGTATACTGCCTGATAGTGCATAAGGTTGACCTTAGGTAGACGAGACTCATAAATTTAAAACCTGGTCGGTAAATCCTGCATCAAGTTTTCGGCACCGCTGTCGGGGAGCTAATAGGATTTTATTTAAGTTTTTGCATTTTTAATTTTATTTTTAGTACTCACGATTTCTTTTCTAGTTTCAGGTAGTATGGGTGACAGAGACATCGATACCCTCACTCTCGAGGAGTACCTAGCTCTTACACGTGATGAACAGGGGTCTGGTTTGGTTAGGCCAGCTATTGGAGCGGAGGTTCAATTCGAGATCAAGAACCAATTCATAAGGGAGTTGCGGAAAGACCCCTTTTCAGGAACAAAGACCAAAGATGCTCACGAGCACATTGAAAATGTTCTCTACATTGTCAGTTTGTTCAACATACCTGGAGTGTCTCACGATGCGGTAATGCTTAGAGTCTTTCCCATGACTCTTACCGGTGCAGCTAAAAGATGGATTGATAGGTTGCCTGCGGGAACCATTAATACTTGGGCATTGTTGAAGAAGAAGTTCATCCAACGGTATTGCTCTCCTTCAAGGACGGCTCAACAATTGGAAGAAATCCACAACTTCAAACAAAATGGTGACGAATCATTGTACCAAGCTTGGGATAGGTACAATGACCTTTTTTTCAATTGCCCAACTTATGACCTCAACAAACAACAAACGTTAAATATCTTCTACAAGGGGCTAAACATCTCTACTCGACAAATGATTGACTCTCAGGGGCCGATCCCTGGGATGACACCTGCTGAAGCCTTAAAGGCTATCGAAGACATGGCAGACCACTCTCAGAAATGGCATGATGGTGGAAGTAGAAGTATTGTTGGAAGTTCGGATGGAATCGCCCTAATCACCAACAAACTCGAAAGTTTGGGGCGTGATATGAAAAAGCTTAAGGAGGATGTGCATGCCATTCAAGTGGGATGCGAAATTTGTGAAGGAGCTCACTTGGCTAGAGATTGTCCCTTAAAGGATGATGAGAAAAGAACCGAGGAAGTTAAATATGGAGAAGGGACACCATTTCAAGGCAATAATGGAGGAACAAGATATCGTGTTGGGCCTCCAAATTATTACTCTAGGAGTGATAACAGACCTTCTTATGGAAAAAATAGCCTTGAAGATTCTATTCAAAAGTACCTTGATGAGTCGGCCAAGAAGTAAAAGGATCGTGAAGAATGGTTGAAATTTTTTTGAGAAGGAACCGCGCTAAACCTGAAAAGTCATGATGATACCATTAAAAACCTTGAAGACAAAATTGGGCTCTTGACTAATCAAGTTCAAAAGCGAGAAGTCGAGACTAAGGGGAGCTGTTCCAGGGATTCCGGAGCATGCAAGGCAATATTTTCTAACAATGGGGAACCACTCTATACTCATTTCAGGTACTCGGACGAAGAACTGGAAATGTTTGCTAAAAAAGATGAGCTTGACTTCGACGATGAGGAAGATTGTCTTGACGAAATGGAGTTCTATCCCTTGGATGATGAACAAGGGGAGGAAATTAAGCTAAATGCCAGATGTTCAGTCGTCATTCAACACTAGTATAATGTCATTCTAAATGTATAAAAGGTTAGGTCTTGGTCCTATTAAACCTGTTTGCATGACTATTGAAATGGCTGATAGAACGATGAGCATACCTAAGGGAATTGTCGAAAATGTGTTAGTTAAAATCGATGAATTCACTTTCCCTGTTGAGTTTGTAATTCTAGATATGGAAGAAGATAATGAATTGCCCATTATTTTAGGACGACCACTCCTTGCCACAGCCTATGCTACGATAGATGTATTTAGCAAACTAATTTCTTTAAATATTAACGATAAGAAAATAGTTTTCAATATGGACGAAGGAGGAAAATGTCATAAGGTCGAATCAGTTTGTGTAGTTAATAATGGGAACGCTAGGCATAATATAGAAAGTAGCACTACTTCTGATATCACAGCGCATAAGCACCTTATTACTAATCATAAATGTTCGCAAGAAAAAATTTTGCAGGAAAATGACAGCAGAGAAGAACTACGCCATAGCTCTAATAACAAGCTACGGCGTAGCAATAATGCTGATCTTGAATAAAGGATGGGAAACGTAGTGGATTGGTGGGATAAACCCATAGATACCCCAACTAAAGATAGCGAAGCTAAAAATCTTATGGGGGTAATTACCCAACATAGGAAGAAGACGGGGGATAGCACTAAGGAAATTGTAAAAAAAATACCATTGGTGTGAGGCGATTCCCGTAGACAATGATAAGAGCTACGATTTATGGGCATCATGCGACCCCAATGCCGATCAATGCGATGGAGGGGGAGACAATAAAAGAATTTGAAACAACAAACACCTTTGGAGCTCAACAAATGATGATGGTAGGAGAAACTTTGAATGGAATGGGACTATACCCTTTGACAATTAGATACAAATCACCCATGGTAAAATTGAAAGAGAAGAGAAGTGGAAGCTTTGGGATGCCCTAAATAGTCCCGAAAATGTTGAAGAGCCTATCACCATTGACGACAAAACTCCACAAGAAGGGAGCACTAATCTCAAGACTAATGAATGTTCTACTCATAAGGAAGAGGATGATCCCTTAGAAAAGAAACATTGGTGTGAGTAGATCAAGACCCGTAACACCCCTGAAGGTGAATTATGGGCGTCTTGCAACCCGTACGAGGATGATTGCAATGGAGGAAGCAGCATGGCAAGAGTTGATGACGATGAGTATTTGTGGACATCAACAAATGACGATCGACGAAGTGATTTGCCATGGCTTGACCGATTAAGTTTTGAAGATTGGGTAAAAATAAAATATAGAAGAATCGATGCAACCACTAAAGAAAAAATTTGGAAAGGTTGTACGAGCAAGTTTGATCCAAGTGAGTGCGAGGCTAAAAACGAACCTGTGGTTGTGAAAGAAGAAGAATACAAAACTAAATGGGGAGAGGAGAAGGACCGTTGCAAAAAGGAGCTTATTGAGGATAAGCTTGATGACGAATGGTTTAACGGAACGGAATCCGATGACGATGATATTGATAGGATTATGGATTACCTTGAGTTACAAGGACATGATGGGTTCACGGATCCAGATGATGAGGCATACGAGCAACGACGATCTATGCTTTTAGGAATACCCTATAAAAGCCCTCCCCCGATCATTGCGGAAGCATATGAGGTGACAAGGTACAACTTAAGACATGACGAAAGGTTCTTTAAGATACATAGGATCATAAAAATGGAATACAAGCGCACCACTACAAACGTTGCTTTGATAAGGCATAACCTTATGAAAGAAATGGACGAGCTTGGACAAGTCCATAAGCAACCGCCCACGTGAAGTTTCGCGGCAGTGAGTCTAACATAAAGACTCGATAATAAACAAAAGTGCTCTTTCGGGAGACAACCCGAATTATCTTTGTTTTTCATTTTTAGTTTAGTTGGGTTTTGTATGTTTTATTCTAATCATTTTTGCAGGTAAGAGAGAAAGGGATTGAGGTTTGCTGATTTTTGGAGTTTTTTGCTCCAGAAAATTTCCCCCAGGCAAAATCTACGGCGTAGCCCCATGGATAGCTACGCCGTAGCACCCCCAGGTGCAATACTGTAAGATTTTTCCAAATACGGCGTAGCTCGATATACCTCTACGTTGTAGTTTTCTCCTGTACCAACTAAATTCAAAAGATTTTTATTACAAATATACCTTAACCTTGTATTAGTTTTTAAATGAACGTTGTGGGTGTGTTCACTATAAACTCTCACGAGACTTCACTCGTCCACTTGGGACACCAAGTGGTGTAAAGGCTTGTTGCATACGCTAAATGCAACCGTGATTCCTACGAAAATGAGTTAGGATTTCTATCTTTCGTTTATTTTTCTTTTTTAGGTTTTATGCTTGTGGTTGTTACGTGATTTTAGGGATATGAAGTTTGCTCAATATGCAAAGCGAAGGTACGTTTTCTTAAACATGATCCTTCTATCATTTTCAAGAGCAAGTTTCAAGGAAGTTCTTGTTCCAATTCTACTTATCTCCTTTATTCTCATAGCTTATTTGCGTACAAAAGGGACTTTGTACATTTCAAGTGGGGGACGGGAGTAGAATATAACTTGAACTTTTATTTGCCCCATTTTTCTAGTTTATTTTGAAAAATTATGCCATTTAAAAAAATTGACATGTTTTTCCGAACCTAACTAGAATAGACCTTAGCCGAGCACATTAAACCTTAATATCATGGTGAGGTTTAGCCTATTTAGTTTCCCCTATTTTACCCAAAATCCGCCACAATTATGAGTGTGCCTGTAGTTTGTAAACTTTAGAACTTGGCCTTTACATCATTTCTAGACCATAGATGAGTAGTGTATTGAGATTTCTTAGTACATTTGGAAGAAACTTTTCGAGAAGGCAATATTTTAGGATTATCACCCAAAAAGCCTATATGTGTGTGTTTATCGATTAGTCACATCGACTATTCGAACCCCGTGTTAAACCCTTTTGTTGCACTCATCTTTAGTGCAAGATACCCCTAGTTACACCCTTTTGAGCATATCCTTCGTTTCTTTCCCACTGATGACGTATGGTATGGATTCGGGTCATGCACCCATCCAATACGCAAGCCCATCACAAATGGGCCATTATAACGATATTTGCAGCCCACGAGGCCTGCGAATACAGAACTATACTTAAGCCCACCACGAGTGGACTATTTAGTTAACGCCTAGGCCCATTCAGGCCCAAGCCCGGATACGGGCACTTATCCGGTATGCGATATCTTCTATTATTATTGATAGATATCGGATACCGAAGATTGGGGAACACGAAACCAACTAGGGTTTCGTGTGTATAAATAGAGGTCTCCTCAGCCCTCTAAAGGTACGATACTAAACCCTAAGCTACTAGCCTTAACCCTAAACACGATTACTTACTCTCACGCCGGAGGATAATCGGGGGAGACACGCCCAACTTAACCCTAACGGTGTTTGTTGTTTTCTTAGTGCGCAGGTCTCAAGCAACT
>LBNU01007100.1:32926-44922 GCA_014162995.1 Artemisia annua
TTCGACGAAGTCATGAAACGCACCAGATCCTTCATCCAGGGTGAAACCGCTGCCGCGGACAGCAAAAAAGGCTACCCGACCTACAAGTCGCAAGACCAGTCCCGGAAACAATCCAATGACCAAGGTAGTAGCCAAAACAGGAGTTACCGCAATGAAAGGAATAAACGGGGGAATGATAAGTACACCCCGCTAAAGAAAACCCCAGGAGAGATATTCGCGACAGAAGGCGCGAATTTTCCAAAACCACCAGCAATGCGCACTCCAGAAGACAAGCGCACTGGTAATGGGTTTTGCGACTACCATGGCCAAAAAGGCCATTGATGGGTGAATTCTAGCTAGGGTAAACTTGAACCACGGATCGTTGTCCCAACGAGGGTTGAAATTGATCTTGTCACTTGAGTCGTGAGTTATGTGAGATGAATTGGTTTAAAAGATGTGATTTGGTTTTAGTTATACTACGAAAGTTTGTTAAAGACTTAAATGAAATAAAGAACAAGAGTAAAGGAAATAAGTGGAACGAGAAGAGAAAACAAAAAGTTAAGTAATACGTAAAAGAAATGATGGAAGAAAGAAATAAAGAAAATGTTTTTGAGTTTTGATTTTAATTAACTAAAAGAAAAGACTAAACTACAGAAAGGTTTAAAGATTAATCGACTAAAGTTAACGAATAAGAGAAGAAAGTAAAATAAGTTGTAATAAAACTAAAAAGGTTTAAAGAAATTTCGACGGAGTAACGTTAGGAAATTAAAGAAATAAACCTCACTCGATAAACGATGAGGTGGTAAGAAGCCAAGCTCAGCTTGAAGAACTACAACGACACGACACAAAAAGAGACTAAGAAACTAGAAAACAAAACAAGTAAACTCACACACTATGCTACCATACTCGCAAATACTAAAATCCCATACTCGCAAGAATCAAAGGCTCCATACTCGCAATATAAACGAGCCTCATACTCGCAAACTTGCTTACTCGCAATGAACCAAACTCGCAATATAAACTAAGTGATACTCGCAATAAGGTCATACTCGCAATAAAAGATTTAAGAAAATAATTATACTCGCAATAAGGTTATGACCCATACTCGCTATAACATGCAAAATATCATACTCGCAAATCCCTAACACCCATACTCGCAAAAAATGAGCACACCATACTCGCTAGACATGGACCATACTCGCAATAACTCTAGCTTACTCGCAAAACCCTAAATTTATGACACCAAACTCGCAAAACTTAACCTTACTCGCAAAACCCTAAAAGTAGAAAACCATACTTGAATTTCTAGGGCTTGTAACTTTTCAAAACTTATTTTAACGTGAGAACAAGATTAAAACTCAATAGAAAACGTGTAAAAACTAATTAATAAGCTAGATTAAGGTTTTAAAAAAGCTTATATAAGCCACGAACTCTGGATTACCTTGAGTTACAAGGACATGATGGGTTCACGGATCCAGATGATCAGGCATACGAGCAACGGCGATGTATGCTTTTAGGAATACCCTATAAAAGCCCTCCCCCGATCATTACGGAAGCATATGAGGTGACAAGGTACAACTTAGGACATGACGAAAGGTTCTCTAAGATACATAGGATCAGAAAAATGGAATACAAGTGCACCGCTACACGTTGCTTGGATAAGGCATAACCTTATGAAAGAAATGGACGAGCTTGGACAAGTCCATAAGCAACCGCCCACGTGAAGTTCCGCGGCAGTGAGTATAACATAAAGACTCGATAATAAACAAAAGTGCTCTTTCGGGAGACAACCCGAATTATCTTTGTTTTTCATTTTTAGTTTAGTTGGATTTTGTATGTTTTGTTCTAATCATTTTTGCAGGTAAGAGAGAAAGGGATTGAGGTTTGCTGATTTTTGGAGTTTTTTGCTCCAGAAAATTTCCCCCAGGCAAAATCTACGGCGTAGCCCCATGGATAGCTACGCCGTAGCACCCCCACGTGCAATACTGTAAGATTTTTCCAAATACGGCGTAGATCGATATACCTCTACGTCGTAGTTTTCTCCTGTACCAACTAAATTCAAAAGATTTTTATTACAAATATACTTTAACCTTGTATTAGTTTTTAAATGAACGTTGTGGGTGTGTTCACTATAAACCCTCACGAGACTTCACTCGTCCACTTGGGACACCAAGTGGTCTAAAGGCTTGTTGCATATGCTAAATGCAACCGTGATTCCTACGAAAATGAGTTAGGATTTCTATCTTTCGTTTATTTTTCTTTTTTAGGTTTTATGCTTGTGGTTGTTACGTGATTTTAGGGATATGAAGTTTGCTCAATATGCAAAGCGAAGGTACGTTTTCTTAAACATGATCCTTCTATCATTTTCAAGAGCAAGTTTCAGGGAAGTTCTTGTTCCAATTCTACTTATCTCCTTTATTCTCATAGCTTATTTGCGTACAAAAGGGACTTTGTATATTTCAAGTGGGGGGACGGGAGTAGAATATAACTTGAACTTTTATTTGCCCTATTTTTCTAGTTTATTTTGAAAAATTATGCCATTTAAAAAAAAATTTTGACATGTTTTTCCGAACCTAACTAGAATAGACCTTAGCCGAGCACATTAACCCTTAATATCATGGTGAGGTTTAGCCTATTCAGTTTCCCCTGTTTTACCCAAAATCCGCCAAAATTATGAGTGTACCGGTAGTTTGTAAACTTTAGAACTTGGCCTTTACATCATTTCTAGACCATAGATGAGTAGTGTATTGAGATTTCTTAGTACATTTGGAAGAAACTTTTAGAGAAGGTAATATTTTAGGATTATCACCCAAAAAGCCTATATGTGTGTGTTTATCGATTATTCACATCGACTATTCGACCCCCGTGTTAAACCCTTTTGTTGCACTCATCTTTAGTGCAAGATACCCCTAGTTACACCCTTTTGAGCCTATCCTTCATTTCTTTCCCACATTATAATTGTTTCGATACACCTATACACCTTAGCCTACCGTGTAGTCTTGATTTATGATTAGGAAGTTGACACTTGCTCTAGTAGGTTCAAGTTAAGAGGTTCAGAAATCACGCTTATGTTGAAGAGCTATATTTGAAGATCATGAGAGACCCCCAATTATCACAAGTATGTTTTATCTCAAGTGGGGGGATGTATTTTATTTCTTATATTGTATTAAAAAAATGTGAATTTCAGTATGTAGATAGTTTATCCTTGGTGCAACCTTGTATAGCACCATATATTGAGCTTTGAAAAGATTAGTATCGAAGAGGACACTTCGGTCACATATGAAGAATGAAGTTGTTGGTTCATAATCGCTAACATGAAGACCAAGTGTGGTGCCCATCATGACGTCCTCTAGTGGCACACACACTTGTTATATGATCGAATTTTGGCGTGTTGGAGCTTTGACCTTGGATGAACGGCAAGTGGTAGCAACTTGGTTATGGGTTAAGACTATTCGTTTCTATTTTTTTCATTTACACCATTATTGTGAATCCTGTGTCTTATCCTACCCTTTAGTTGTGAATCATACTTAGGTGAGGGATTTGAGCAGTCATTGGTGTCTTGCACGGCATTCCGGTCATGTACCATTGCCTTTGTCGCCCTTGCCGTAGTATGTTAGTAACAACACTACACCCCTAGCCTTATATATATGTTCACCCAATATTTCCTTTATGAATTGTTTCGACTTTAGCTCTAGTGGTAGAGATTTGTGTAAACGCCGAGCCTATGATAGAATAAATTTTATGACTGTGCGTTGAGTGATCACCCCGAAATTAACACTTAGATTAGGAGAGAGTATGAGTGTTTGTTCCCATTTCGTGAGGTTTTCGGCTTTGATATATTCTAGCATAGGAAATTTTTAGATTCATATCTTCCAGTTTCTCGGAAGATATCTTTTTAAGAATTATTCTAATAAAGTCTACTTGAGGGCAAGTAGAGTTCAAGTGGGGGGATATTTGATAACATCAAATCATAATCGTATTTTAAGTGTTAATTTCCCCTTAAATTTCTCATCTTTTATGTTAATATGTTGGATATATACTTATATTTGTTTATATTTTGTTTTCAGGACAAAAATGAGCAAAGGAACGAAAAGACATGGATTTGGAAGGTTTTACACGGAAATCAATGAAGTATGCGGATTATGCATTAACTATGGCGTAGATGTTCCATCTACCTATGCGGTAGCTATCATCTATAAAGACTACGGCGTAGCCCAGGACACAATTACGGCGTAGTTGAACATCAAAGGGTTCTACGGAGTAACCTCTCTACACCTACGGCGTAGATCTCAAATTCAAGCAGTAAAGAACTATCGAGGCCAAAGAGGAAACTACGGCGTAGTTCCAACATAACTACGCCGTAGACATGATAGCTGACAAAACTACGGGCGTAGCACAAGATCTAGCTACGACGTAAATATAATTATCGAAGACTACAGCGTAGCCAACCCTAGAGCTTCGCCGTAGCTATGTCGGGCCTATAACTACCAGCCCTAATTCCGAGTTTTCATATACACTTTTCATCACACAGAAGTCAGGAGGAATTCAGGGAGGAAGAGGACGAAGTTCTATCAGCATACAAGTTCATTCCAAGGGAGAATTCATGCCATAATCATAAGTTTATTCATTCCATTTGTTTGTATTAATTCAATGTTTACATTTATTATGTTGAACGCTTGTTTTTCTCCATTAATGAACATGAGTGGCTAAACACCTCTTGGTGTTAGCCTTATTATGAAATTTTTATTAATATGATTTAGTTTTCACGCATATTTATTCGTTTTATTTGTATACTTGCTTAGCTAGTCTTAGGACACTTTATACTTTAGAGGCATTGATATTTGGTAGACCTTCGAGGGAAATGATAGATGTGATCGTGCCGCATTTCATTAGAAGGTGTGACTTGGTAATGGTTAAGACCAACCGTAGACGCTTCCATTACCATACATGTGCGAATTGACCATAGGATCACCTACTAAGTAGATTTGTTAATAGAGTTAAAGGGGATGTAAGATGTGACCGTGCCCGCATCCCGCTAGACTAGTCTAAGTTAGTAGAAGTACTTAATGACTCTTGCATTTCGCGCTAGCGAACTCTTTCAATCGATTTGGGAGAATAGGGCGAGGTGTCGGATAGGATAGACGATTTGACAATCTGAGTCTATTGAATTGAACCCCCAGATAAAACGATATGATGCATTATTAGAAAACTTGTCTTGTTAATAACAAGAGTAGTAATTAGGTTAACACTGCCTTCTCCTACTGATTTTCCTTTAATTGTTAATTGCTTAATTGTTATTTATTTTATTTAGTTTAATTATTTCAATCATTAAAAAACCCCCTTTTTATTTAGTGACATTAAAACTTAGATATTTTCTGCCCCTTAGCTCTTGGGACGACCTCGGCTTTATCATCTAGCTATAGCTCACACAACCGGGTACCTGCCCGATAGTGTATAAGGTAGACCTTAGGTAGACGAGACTTATAAATTTATAACCTG
Organism: Artemisia annua; assembly: GCA_014162995.1. Taxonomy (NCBI): domain Eukaryota; kingdom Viridiplantae; phylum Streptophyta; class Magnoliopsida; order Asterales; family Asteraceae; genus Artemisia; species Artemisia annua. The sequence continues at coordinate 38,405 of LBNU01007100.1, forward strand.
GTCGGTAAATCCTGCATCACCAACCATATTCAGACCCTTGACCTTGCTGACATCTATGCAAGATTTGTCTATGAAGACAATCTTATCTCTAGGAGATACCCTAAGACCAAAAATGCCCCGATAACTGCACCCATATCAACTGCTTTCTTTTCTAACAATGTTGTTCAGGACTTTCAAGAGAAATCAGATAATGAAGTTGATGAACGAACCAATGAAGAGTACTTAAATGATTTGAAAAATGAATTTCATGAAAGAGTACTTCTTACAAACTCAAAATGGTTTATCAAAAGAAATAAGTCTAAATTTTTTGGGTCTAGACCCACTAAGAGTGCTGAATGTTTTAAGTGTCGTAAGAAAGGACATTTTGCAAATATTGCTTTCAAAATCATATGTACCCTCTTACAAATCTTCAAGGTCAAACTATTCTCCAGGGTCAAGTAGTTTTCAACCGAAATTTATTCAGTGTCCAAAAAAATTTCAAAACAATCAATCTGAGAAAAGAAAGATTTTGAGGCTAAATACAAAAAGGTCAAAGCCATACTTGCACTTCTTGACGCAGGTCCCTCAATATCTCAACCAACAAAACCTTTTCAAACAAAAAACAAGGGTTTAGTTGTTGGAACCTATGACTGGGATGGGGAAGAAGTCTCCTCAGAGGATGAAATGATTCTACAATCAACACGGTGTCTGATAATTGCACGACTCTAGTATAAAAATAGCTTCCCAAAATCTACCTTAACTTTCAGTTGTGGAATGTGGTTTTATTTAATCTCGCGTCAAAGGAATTGCGACGCTGAACATCTTGTTTCAAAGAACATAACAAAGAACAAGGTGCAGTTGTCATATGTACAATGATATCGGAAATGACCAAAACTCGAAAATTAACTATTTGGCTCATTTTTACTTATTCATACATGACCATAATAGCACACTTTCTTTTGCTTAGACAAACATTGAAAACAAACAAAAATCTAAACAAGATTGATATGTCCTACAAACCCTAGTTTATATCCATTTAAGGGGGCATTGCAGCAACATTTCCTCGGTTTGAAGAGCCATCATTACTTCCACTTCCTGCTACTAGCAAAGTAATCAAACTTCCACCGTGAACTCTCCCTTCTGCACCTGTTGACATTGATGCCCTTTGCCCATCTGCCATATTCCTGTGTTGGACCCAAAAAGGTATGTAAACAAAACCAGTAAAAGCAAGCAATGTAGCTGATGTCATCTACGTAGGGAAAAACATTTCTTTCATAATTGGAGGTTAGGCATAATTGGAGGTTGGGCGGGTATAACATTATGAACCAGAGTTCCCAAAGTGGCACCATCATGTCATGCTCTTCAGAATCATCATGCATTTTGATCTTGATCATTGATATCCTTAGAGTTATCAATGATTTCCATCTCCGATTTGTTTTTGTTCATATTGACCCGTGGATTTTCTAAAATCTCAACAAGCAAAGAACCATCATCTGACCTTTGCTCTCTTTAATTTTCTTTGCATGGTACATAAATAAAAGTTTATCAATATAACTGTGTCAACAGATACATCTTGCTCGCCTATCCGACTCTAATCATCAAGAAACAATTTTTTGGAATTTCCTCAAGCTCAACAAGAAGTCTATGATTTTCTTTCTCATTTCCAGATAATCTCATACTTGGTTTATCAAGAGGAAGTATTTCAGTAATTTGTGGGCCCTTATCTTCGGGTTCTACGTCTTGTACAGATGTATCAATGTATAAGCATGGCTCCTCAACAGGGTACTCTCTTTCTAACCTTAATCTCCCATTACTTAAAAAACTAACTGTGTCATATTGGAAATCTATAGTATTGAGAATAAGGTCATCTGATATATTGTCTTCACCTGTTAAACTAATTGAATAGTGTGCTTGTCTATCAACATGGAAAATGTCAGAAGATTCTACAAGCCAAAGTTCCTCTACAGGCTTGTAACATCTACTGGTAACATCCTTAGAACCGAAGCCGTTCTCAAAGTCCAAATCACCCAACAATTGTTTTGAGACCAAAAAGTCACTTCCGGTATTTTCCAAATCTTTTTCTTCTTCTGTTAAATCACTGGAAGCATTTGAGATATCAGGTTGTTCCATTTAAAAATGTATGGAAGCTCTTCGTACTGACTATAACCAGGACAATCTTCTTGCAAAACTAGTTATTTTCCGTTGGTAAGGGTCAACAAATAAACTTACATTTGATATGCAATACGATGTAAGGAGCTATTTTTCGTCACTTTTTCCACTAAATCAGTAGGTGATGGCTTCAGTTATAGTTTACTTGACCAAACAACTAGATAAACAGTTGATGCATCACAATGTAAAATCAGTGCATCACAGTTATAAATTTTCATTTAAACATTTTATCAAACACCTTGTGTGCAGTTTTTGTAAACATGATTCCAAGTTTTTCCCTTCAAATTTGCTTCAAATAACTAATCTATACAATGAATCAGGTCACAAAACTCTTAAAATCAATACATCTATGAAGAAAAATTGTGATTACCGAATCCAATAGCATAAACCAAAACCCTAACACATAACAAACAAATCGTTACCAATAAACTCTAACCGACATGTATATAAGCTTTATTTATGATCTTTGATAACAAAACTATAATAAAAAAAAGCTTTTAAAACTTACTTTGGTCGGCGATTTATGGCATTAGAATAAGATGATTTAGTGGATCTAATAACAATGTTTATTGTGTGGAGATTGGAAGCCATAACAACATTGTCTACATCTTGAGGCAACAGTAAAATAATGTTGTTAGTTATATATAGGTTCCAAGCTTCTTTTAATAATATATAGATTGATGATGATTTTTCTTTAAATATTCTAATATGAGTTAGAGTTTTTCTCTTTATAGTTTATAGTTTTCTACATTTTGTATCGCATGCTATATAATCTTTAATTAATTTCTGATTCAATAAATATCTAAAAAATTAAGTTTATACTGCATAGTTAATGTCATTTTTTATATTGATAATGATAAAACGTAAATTGAGAATTTCATACTTATATTACTTATTTTGTACACTTGGTGTATGTGAGCATTACGTCAGCACCAAGATTGACTATATTTCTCAAACATAATTATCTAATCATCTACAAAACGAATATACAACTAATCTCAGGGTGCGATTGGTTTGCAAATAATAATCACTATCGGTATTTGTTTGAAATTAGGGTAGAATGAAAGAGAGCATTATAACATATAAGATGTTTGGTTTGAATATATATGTTTGTTTATATAGTTTTGGGTATCAATTTTACATTGATTAAAATATATATTTAACTTAAAAAGAAACAATAATAAAAACCACTAGTTTAATGAATGAAAGTTATAGGATGTGGGCTAGGGTGGAATGAGATAAAAAGACACCTCTCTCTCACCATCTATGAATCTATGATTGTGATTACTTATTTTCATTTCCATTTTCTCTACCAAACAATAAAAACCAATTTTCTAAGCCTATCAACGCATTCCTTCATTCCCATTGGTACATACCAAGCGCACACTCAAATTTCTTAATTACAATACAAGTGTAAATAGTGAATTTATTATATAATTGTTCAATATTTTTTGTGAAGAACAAACTATGTTTGGTATCGAACGTCTATGAGCGTTTTGAAGCAACCAATGTTTATGACCGTTTTGAAGCAACTAGCGTTTATGCGATTTTTGAAACAACTAGTTTCACACATAATACTTGTTTGGCAATAAGCACATCTAATTTTTCTAAACGATCCAAATCAAAACGATACTTTTGGTAGATTTTACTACAACTAACATTTACACTTAATAATTACATATAACTATGTTACTAAACACTTAATCAAAACAAACACCTACCATCTCTTGTTACCACTCCCTCTATCATGAATTAATAGCTCACGTTTACTTTCTACTAAAAATAAATTTGAATTTTGATTGAGTTTATTATATTACTTTTGGTTAAAATTAATATTCGAGACTTTAAAGAAGATATTAGTTAATTAGTTAAGAGTAAAATTCGAAGAGCCTTGCTTGGAGAAATCGAAGGAACATGTATCACACGAGCAAAATATGAGAAAATATCACACGAATATTCTACCATAATGGGTATTGATGAGGCGAAAAGTGTTACGCATTTAGGGGGTCATTTAAGCCCTAATCCGTAATTATTTGATCAAATATTGCCTTAGATCGTTCCTTTTGTCATTTTAGGTACTTTGGAGAGGAAATTTGGAAAAGGAAACATTTTGGACGTTTTTGGAGCATAAAAGTGAAGAAAACGACAAAGTCTCAAAACCATGCTGGAAACAGTACCTGACGGCGTCACTCTTTACGAGGTGACGGCGTCACGCTTTGACAAAGAGGTGGATAATTTTTACACTTGACGGGCCAGAAAGATTTTGAAGCTTTTACACGTGACGGCGTCACGTGTAATTTCACCTAGGCCGTCACGTTATAACTTAAAGAGAGACGGCCCAGAGACTTTTAAAGAGGGACGGCGTCAAGAGTAGATCTGAGCAATCCGAGAAGGGTTTTGGCGGCGAGGTGACGGCGTCACGAGCTAAAACGTGACGCCGTCAAGTTGTAAAATCTATATATAGTTTTCTAATTTTCATTCATTAAGTGTGTAACTTTTGGGAGAACTTTAGGGATAAACCCTAGGTCGTGGTTTACTGTATTTTCAGGGGTTTTTCACCCTTGAATCATTCATGTTCAATTAAAGATAAGTCTCCTTTCAAATCAATCAATATGTCTATGTGTTGCTTGATTATATCTTATGCTTGTCTTTACTTTAACATGCTAGGCTAGGTTTCTCTTGTGTTTGCTTAGATCTAATGAAACCTAGCTATTGATTACTTGTTGTTGGTTTGTTATTGATTGTTGTGGGTGGGTGATGTCGATGTTAGGCTTAAGAAAACTGGCTAACCTCCTATACGGTAACTTGCTTGAACGTCTTAAGAAACATGAATCGGATGTGTACTACGATTATATGGTTGTATTTAATGCATAAGCGAATTCTAGTGATCCCATGTTAGGAGCTTTTAGTCGGCTCGACATAGGAGTGAAGTAGGAGCTTATAGAGTTAGGGAAGATCGTACACGGCCCTACGAATGGTTTAAAGGAATACAACCCGTCATCCACACAATTACAACAACCAATCAACCGGTAAAAGATAGCTAGGGAGTAAGGAAATCTAAGTAAACACATTTTTCTCTCATATAAGTTTCACAACAATTTTACTTTTTCCTGTTATTTTATTTTATTTACATAAGTAGTTATTCGGGTTAGTTGACTAGCAACTAATTCCGCCAACTCTTCCAAATACCCAAGATTTTACTTGCTTTTATAAAATATAGAAAATACAAAAAGAATCATCCCTCAACACTTAGACCTAAATTAGAGTAGTTTTCAATCCTAACGACACTATTCCCCGAGAGAACGATCAATCCCCCGGTACTTGCTACTTCACTATACTACATCGGTCAAGTACACTACCTGGTGGGGGTTGTAAGCTTCTCAAGATCCCTTGAGAGGTAAAGCCTAATTGCAAAGGTTGCAAAACCCACGCATCAGGTATTCAAGAATCGGTACATGAAATTTTAATGAATTTAAAAGAAATCGTATTGAGAAGCAATCTCTATGGAACTTGTGAGGCGTCTATTTGTGTCAGGGGCCCAGGATATGTAACTGTTCAAGATATCATCTTACCGCCTTATGTATAAATCATCGATAATACACAACATATAGCTACCTTGACAGAATCCATTGAGTTGGTTATTGGATTACAAATAGAGAAGTCATTATGCAAAAAGTAAGAGAAAGAAAACAACAATAATTATATTTTATGTGTTTTTTTTGGAAAATAATTATTTTGAGAGAGATTGATTATTTACCAGGGATTTTATAACTTGTGCCACAGAGGCACATATTAAAGAAGGTCTGATGTGTTTGGAAAGCTTTAAATTTATAAGACTAGTTCTACCGATTCCTTAATACACAAAACACATGGGTAAAAGTATAACCCCCGTTTATAGTAAAGGTTTTGAGGCAAGAACAGGTCGTCCCAAGAGAGGTAATAGTTTCTTATGTTAGCTATGAGTAATAAAATTAGATTCCAATGATTGTCACTTATCACTAAAACCGTTTTTTGTTGGATTTAAAGTTGTTGAATTGTTTTGTCAAATTATTCTAAAGATATGTTTGTTCAAGGCTAAGCACATGAGATAAATAAGCATGAGTGTCATAGAAGGTACATGGACAAGGCATAGAAGTAAAGCATGAATGGTTATCATGTAAACTAGTATATCTACCTTATGTAAAAGAATCTCCTTTCGGCCTTTGATCCTAGATACATAAAGTGCATAAAGTTTGGTCCAAGTATGAAGTATTAAGTATGCATTTCCTCTAGTCAAGTCGTTAGACACTAGACTAGTCCTTAAATGTGTCATAGTCAAGGTTAATAACATTTGTTTTACTAAGCAATTCTCACAAGCATAGCAATGACTT
>LBNU01007100.1:45190-70432 GCA_014162995.1 Artemisia annua
GAAAGCTTTAAATTTATAAGACTAGTTCTACCGATTCCTTAATACACAAAACACATGGGTAAAAGTATAACCCCCGTTTATAGTAAAGGTTTTGAGGCAAGAACAGGTCGTCCCAAGAGAGGTAATAGTTTCTTATGTTAGCTATGAGTAATAAAATTAGATTCCAATGATTGTCACTTATCACTAAAACCGTTTTTTGTTGGATTTAAAGTTGTTGAATTGTTTTGTCAAATTATTCTAAAGATATGTTTGTTCAAGGCTAAGCACATGAGATAAATAAGCATGAGTGTCATAGAAGGTACATGGACAAGGCATAGAAGTAAAGCATGAATGGTTATCATGTAAACTAGTATATCTACCTTATGTAAAAGAATCTCCTTTCGGCCTTTGATCCTAGATACATAAAGTGCATAAAGTTTGGTCCAAGTATGAAGTATTAAGTATGCATTTCCTCTAGTCAAGTCGTTAGACACTAGACTAGTCCTTAAATGTGTCATAGTCAAGGTTAATAACATTTGTTTTACTAAGCAATTCTCACAAGCATAGCAATGACTTGTTATAGACAGACAAATCATAATGTAATCAACATAATTGCATCATTCGAGCTTTAAACAATCATAGTGATCAATCAAGACAAATAGTAATAGACTAAACAATGACATATCAAATGCATACATAATAGATTCAAGTATCATGATACAATTCTTATGTTAACATCATGGCATAAGTGCCTTAAACAAACATAAAGGTACTACTCCTTATTCATATCAAAGTAAAAAAAGTACATAATCATTATCATCATATTGAACAAGATTATACTGAGGTTTACAAGTGTTTTCTGCGTTCCAAAGTTGTTCTCCACACGTTGCTACTTTCTCTAACTCTTTAGCTAGTGGTTTTTGGTGCAAAACCACTACTAACTACTTCTTATTTATCAAGAGATGTTTCTTGATTGAGGTGTATCTAAAACTCTAATTTTGGCTTTTATTTATAGTGAAAATATTGCCCTAGCACGTCCCTGGTGAGTTATGATAAGCAAGTGATCGGCCTCATCATTGATGTGGCTCATTAATGTAGAAACATAACTGCCATGAGAAGTACGCCGCACAACTGGTGTAAAACCGGCGGGCTTCTCTTCGCGTAACCGGCGCTCATATAACATATAACCGGTGTACTTCATTGTGTGACTCATAGTTGCATAGTTGACCAAAGGTGCCCGTAAGCGGCGCGCTTTCTCCATAAGATCGGCGTGCTTTTGTCCAAACTATGAATAATTATCTTAAGTCATTTGTTTCGTGTACTTCTCGCGTTTCTCCTTCAATCCTTTATCCTGCATATTCATTCATATATTAAGTACCAAAATTCCTAATAATAATGTTATTTACTATATAATTTACATAATATCGGGGGTATAAATATGTATAATACGAGACTCATCAAGGTCTCACAGCTTGGGTGTCACTTTCTGGATGACCAGTAACCATTGATTGGTCCCTATTATCTTCTAGCATCAAGGCTCACAACTACTTACTGATCATTCGGAGATTGACACACACACTGTCTCTTTAACATACGTCCGGTGTCCCTAAAGCCCTAAGTTAGAAAAATCATATTTACTGTTATTGCTATTTTCACTGAATGTTTATGTTGCAAATGTTTCACCAAGATTTTTCAGATAACAAGCCCATAGACAGCTGGACCAGGGCAGGTCGGGTCAATACACCACCAATTAATCAATCAGCATATTCACCGGCAAAAGATTCCATCTCAACCATCATCATCACCCTATTTTTAGAAACAAACAACCAATCAAAACCCTAACTAACTAACTAATAGTGATGTTTATTGGCAATGACAACATATACTCAATCTCACAAACTGCTTACATCAAGCTCATCCTTTACGGTCTAAAACACAAAACCAGCGCCGTTAACGGCGTCTTGATCGGCCGGTTATCCGGCGATGTAGATTGAGCGACATGTGCATCAGTTTTCGTACAATCTTAGTAAAATTGTTATGTGTCTCTGATCGGGTAGTTTGAAATAAAGTTGTTTTATGCTAGAATAGTGGCGAAATGTGCATCAGGTCTCGTATGATGTTTGTAAAAGTGTTATGTTTCTGTGATCGGCGTTAGTTGTTTAAAATAAAGCTATTTTGTGCATGAAATTTGACAAAATGTGCATAGTTTTCTTACGATCTTGGTAAAAATGTTATGTTTCTTTGATCGGCCTGAGTTGTTTAAAATAAGCTTGTTTTGTGCATGAAAATTGGTCAATGTACATAAATTTTCCTATGATATTTGTAAAAGTGTTATGTTTCTCTGATCGGTCTTAGTTGTTTGAAATAAAGTTGTTTTGTGCATTAAAATTAAGCGAAATGTGCATTAAAATTCCCATAATGACAACACACACTAAAATTCATAACTACAAGATAGTAAAATATTTTTGTATACATGATTTGGTAAATTTTGAGAACTAGATTTGGAACTAATGATGGTAGAATGAGAACTAGATTTGGAACTTCCATTATCACCCCTCTTAAATCAAGCCTCCGATTCTTTCTTTGAACTCTTTTAACCCTGGTCTTCATGTGTTATAGAGTACCGATCTTCTTGGTCACCAACATTAACCAAACTTTCATCTGAATCATTTCTTGATCTTGAAGCGCTTGAACTTTTGGCAACCTTGGGGAAGAATTACTTTCATTCGGGTGAACTTGCTGATTCTATATCTTCGATTTTTATATTGTTAAAAGGGTCATTATATAATACTTGGGGGATTTCGTCTATGATATGTGACCCGTGTGATTCAGTTGGATATTATTGCGTATCGCTCCATTGGCTCGCAAGTTATGCAGCAGCTCGAGCAATGTAACTAGCACGTTCTGCATCTTTAACTGTTGCATGAGCTGCAGAAGTGGCATTCTTGAACTCCATATTTTCGTTATCCCTATCTTAAGAATGATTGTTGTTGTTGTTGCTCCGGAACGATTGGTTCTTTTTCATTGAACCGGATGCCATGCTTGATTAGAAAATGATAAATGATAGTTAATCTTCATGATCGATAACACTGTAACTTTATAAGGTAATCAGGCGATAACCAAACTAATGCAAATGTTAATGCAAGCCACTCAACTTTACGAGGTTTAATAAACGGCCACCCAACTATCACTTTGGTTTATTTACATTAAATCTCGTGAAAATTATTTTTGAAAAGGATAATGCAATGATTGCCACACATTTCAAATTGAATTCACTGTAGTTAGGGTCTTAATTACCAACTTATAAACTCTACTAAAACTTCTAATTACAATTCTATATTTTTGACTACCAAAAACTTTATTCTAAATACTTTTCATTTACATTTTTATGTTCTAAGCACCAAACATATGCTAAATCAGCGGTATCATCATCATATTCGTAAATTTTGTTAGGGTTTAGAGTAAATGAACCTAACTTATTCTAATACTTTAACACCCTAAAAGACCCTTTTCGCAATAGATGAATGACTGCCACAAACATTATTTTATAGGATAGTTGATAGAGATTTATAAAATAAAAATAACACTAACTTGTGCATGAAATTTTACTACAAATATAAATTTGCATAAAAAAACACTAATAACCCAATTTTGTGTTGTAAATACATTGATTTGTGCATTATATTCCACTACAAAATCAAACTTTTGTAGAATGATAAGAGAAAACCATATCTACATCTTGTGCCAAGAGAAAAAAAATGTTGTTAGTTATATATAGGTTCTAAGTTTCTTTTAATAATATATAGATTGATGATGATTCTTGTTTAAATGTTCTAGGATGAGTTGGAGTTTTTCTCTTCATAGCGCATGGGTTTCTACATTTTGTATGGGATGCTATATAATCTCTAATTAAATTCTAATTGAATAAATATATACAATTTAAATTTGCACTGCATAACTGATGTCATTTTTTATATTGATAATGAAAAAACATATATCGAGAATTTCACACTTATTACTTATTTTGTATACTTGGTGTATGTGAGCATTACTTCAACGCCGAGATTGATTATATTTCTCAAACATCTTATCTAATTACCTACAAAACGAATATACAATTAACCTAGATTCTTAAATAATGCTTACAATACATGTGAAAATAGTGAATTTGTTATATAAATGTTTAGTATTTTTTTTAACAAAATGTGTTTGGCATCGAGCGTTTATGAGCGTTTTGAAGCAATTAGCTTTTATGAGCGTGTTGAAGCAACTAATATCTATGATAATTTTGGAGCAACTAGCGTTTATGCGCTTTTCAAAGCAACTAGTATTTAGCGTTTCACACAAAATGCTTGCTTGGCAACATGCAACAAGCACACCTAACTTTTCTAAATTATCTAAATCAAAACGCTACTTCCGGTAGCATTTACTAGAACTAACATTTACACTTAGTAATTATAGCCATATAACTGTGTTACTAAACACTTAATCAAAACAAACACTTGCCATTTCTTGTTACTACTCCCTCCATCCTAAATTAGTAGTCTACGCTTCCTTTTTGGGATGTCCCAATTTAATTATCCACTACTAAAAATAGATTTGAAAATTTGATCGAGTTTATTATATTACATTTACTTGAAATTAATATTACAGACTTTAAATAAGATATTAATTAATTTTTTAAGAGTAAAACTGCATTATGTAAAAATAAAAGAGAAAAATAGTAATAATTATGTTTTTCTCAAATTTGCTCAGAAAATAGTTATTTTAAGATAGAAGGAGTATTTACTATGAGAAATGATTTGCTATTGTATTGTAGCTTATTAATTGTATGGTGTCTAGAGATGCCTATAAGCTTATAAAAAAGGGGTCCCAAGTATACCCCTACCGGAATCAAACAAAAGGTCCGAACGTCCGAGGACGAAAGAGAAAATGCTCCGCGGGGAAGTCGTATATTTACACTACTTTAGCCAATTGTACATATGGCGAATCAAAGCATAATGTGTGCAATTCACCTATTGTTTGGGGAAGTGATTTGCAAACTCCTTATTTTGATTCGGATACTCAAAGTACAACTATACAAAACACACTGTAAACACTGTACAACTATGTTATGCATAATTAAAGTGTCATAATAAAAAAACTTGAGTGTGTAAATTAGGGATGAGCATTTGGATCCGAATCCCGATACCGAACCGGAACCATACCAGTATAGTACCAAAACGATACCGAATCCCTATACACGGTACGGGACCAATACCATGAATCGAGCCAAAAAATAATTTCGGACCACTAATACGGTACCGGTACCAAATTGAGAAGTACCAAAAAATTCTCGGAACTTAGTAGTGCATTTGGCCCGTTTCATGTAAAAAATAGTCATGTAAAACATAAAGAAATAAACCAAACGTCCGAAAAAACTTAGTGTGACAACTATAGATCCTTCATAAACCCTCACAAAAATTAAACCCAAACCTATTTTATAAGTTTTGGAACGTTTGTATGTTACGACTATCTTGGTGATGTATTTATTTAAGTGTTGGTTGCGGTTTGTGCCACGTCGTGGTTCTTATCATTTGAAAATGCATGCTTTGTCCTATTTTTTGTTACATTTTCTTGGATTATTTTTTTGTTTAACAAAAAACGGGAAGAACCGGATATGTATCGATTTCCCGGTACCGAGTATCGATACCGGTTCTGGTACCTGAATCCCATCCAGCACGATACCGGTACCCTCTTTCATGCTAAAAAAAAATCGGTACCGCTAATTCAGTACAGATTTCGATACCAATCTGACACCGTGCTCATCCCTAGCGTAAATCAATTCCCTATGATAAAACAAGCCCATAGACGGCTGGACCAGGCCGGGTCGGTTCAACACACCACCAATCAATCAGCATATCCTCCGGCAAAAGATCCCATCTCAACCATCATCATCAACACCCTATTTTTAGAAACAAACAACCGATCAAAACCCTAACTCACTAACAGTGATGTCTAACGGCAATGACAACAGATACTCAATCTCACAAAACGCTTACATCAAGCTCATCCTTCACGCTCTAAAACACAAAACCAGCGCCGTCAACGGCGTCCTTATCGGCCGGTTATCCGGCGATGTAGTCGAAATCACTGATTCAGTCCCGTTGTTTCACACTTCTCAGATCGGGTTGTTGCCGTCGCTTGAGATCGCTTTAATTATGGTAAAAAAAAAAAAAAAAAAAAAAAAATTGACCTAATTTGTTTTTGAGTTTTTATTAAAATTTATTTATAAAAGTTTGTTGTTATTGTAGATTGAGGAGTATTATAGTGGACAAGGATTGGGTATTGTTGGATATTTTCATGCTAATGAGAGGTGTGATGACGTGGAGCTTGGTGGTGTGGCCAAGAATATTGCCGATCATGTCTATCGTTATTTTCCGCAAGCTGCCGTGCTCTTGGTACGTGTTCTGATTGGATTTAGTTTTGCTGCATTGGTTGTTGAATTGGTTTCTGTAGTGAGAATAATGTTACTGCATAGAAGTTTGTACGATAAAGAATGCTAAGATTAGTTATGTAACTAAGGAGTTAACGTTAGATATGAATGTATGGTTACTACATAGAGGTGTGTTGCATTTTGACTTTGAGCTTGAAATGTGGCGGAACCAGGACTTAAAGTGACCGGGTCGAGTAAATAAGAGAAAGAAATGAACTAAAAGTGTGATTTCAGTTGAAACGGTTGTGTTTAATAGGAATTGAGTCTATTTCTCACCTGATAATGGGTCAACTAAGAAAGTAATAGAAACACAATTGCTTTGGACCGGGTGCATTTAGGAATCTTTGAGTTTTTTGAAGATTAGCACTAGGAATCAAAATTCCATTTGGGTCCAGTGACACCACGAGACCTCCAAATTCCGCCACTGGACTTGAGTGTGTTTTCGGAGTTGATATCGAGTTTGTACGATAAGGAATGCTAACATTAGCATGTAACTATGGCTTATAACGAAGAGGGGTAATTGAGACCACATTTCCTAGGGCACTTAGCAATGTTCTATGTTGCTTGTTTACTTTCATCCAAGTGTTAAGAGCATCTCCAATAGGAGCTTTTCGAAAAGATTTTTACCACTGAAGTAGTGAAGTTAAAAGAATGTTTATGCTATAGGTTGATAAAACTTAAGATATACCCATTGTTTTAATGCAATTTTAATTGATTTGAGGTTTTTAAAAACTCTATTGCATTGGAGCAATAGAAGCTTTTCACAAGTTTAGCATTGGTGGACTAAGGGGGTGTTTTAATAGATTATCGTGTTGAATGATATAAATCAGATAATCGGGTGATTGTGAAACATGGTGTTTAGATGCGTTTCTAGTGTTAGATATCAAATAATCAGATTATTTAGGTTCGATGTAGTGGGAGGGCAGCTCACGCATGAAGTTGAGGTGAGGGGTGCGAAGAGGGGGTTACGCAGCGAGGGTGTGTTTTGGTGGAAGTGGTGAGTTGGATCACCGTTAAGTGAGAAGGCGAGGGTGTATTTTTGTGTGTGTGCATGATTAAAAAAAATGGGCTACTGGTAAATGGTGCGTGAGGGTTACAGGGGTTTGAGTGGTGAGTGAGCGAGAGGGAGGGGGGATGATGTGGCATTGAAGTGGAAATGAATGAGGGGTAACGTTATGGTGAGGACTATGGGTAGTCTCAAGACCTAACATGTAAAAAGACCAAAAAGGACATTTTTATACGATATTAAATTATAAAGCTTAAACATATAACAATCTGTAGAAACTTAACATATAACAGTTTATTTTTTATTAACCTGATAGACATAGCTGAATTGGCTATATCTGTAGTTTTTTATACAGCTGAATTTGATCATGGGGAAGGAGTTTAGTTACCCTTTTTCTAAGTTTTCTTAAGTTTTACTTCTCGGTTTAGCCTAATTAGATTTGAATAAATGGTGCAACAAGGTTGCAAATTGATTTGTTATCAGTTTTTGATAGCGTAGTTTGATAGGTTCACTTGTAAAACTCCCTGTTCATCGATCTTTTCTGAAATATGTTTTACGGTTGCAGCTAGATAACAAAAAGCTTGGAGCATTGCGAAACAAAAAGGATGCAGCTCCTGTAGTGCAGGTATGATCAATCGGAACACTAAACTGTTATGATTAGATTTTATGGTTCTTGATGTCTGAGGATACAAATAGCTCCCTAAAGAAACTGATGCTGCTTCTTTTCTGGAAAACAATATCACATTTGACCTGCATTTTCTCGTGTGTTAATTGTTCCCTAACAAGTAGTAAACTATTTATAATTTCTATCAGTTAGAATGTTTATGATAAGTAGCAATATAATTTGGTTTGTTAAAGACATGTAACATTCTATCAGTTAGAATGTTTATGATAAGTAGCAATATAATTTGGTTTGTTAAAGACATGTAACATGCCTATTGTAAGTTTGTAACATGCTTCAACCATTTTGCTGCACCTATCCCATAATTATATGACACAGTTCAACTTTCATTCTTTTCAAGGGACAATTGATGGCTTTCCTTATCAAACTTTACTAAATATTTCTAACAGTGGTCCTTCAGTTTCCTCACTGGATTCTTGTTTCAGTTTATTCCATTATTTATTAGCCTAATCTTGAGTAGGCTCAGGTGCTGTTATTTACTTCAGATTCGTATTCTCCTAATGATATCTGTTTAGAATGGCTAGCATGTCATACACAATACATTTATCATGCTCTAAGGATATTTCTTGCTCTAGAATCGAAGCAACTTAAGACACCAAAGCCTAACAAATAGGCAAACAGCAATAGATTTCATTCTCCACTCTGAGGATAAAGATGGATGATATACAAATTATGCCTTCCTAGGTAGTATGCACTACTTGATTATTATAAACTTAAAATGATGCAATATATAGATAGTTAGATGTATCCAACTACACCTCTTTCCAAAGTGAATCACAAGTACCAACCTGAGATACTATCTACAAGACGACAACTGTTACTTTAATTAAACCCTAACCGTATACCTGGTGAAATATTGAACAGACGAAGCCAAATCCTTACATTTATCATGGTATCATTGTTGTTCTGAGACTCATTCGGGATATCTGAATGGTGACTGGTATGACATCATTACATATAATCAAGATTACTGGTTTCTGGGGGGATTATTATTTTTGTTCTTTATCTTATGAGATTCATTAACAACCAGAAAACAAGTTTACTTGAGAGGTTGAAATAATACTAAAGCTTATATATATTACCCTTCCTGAAGAAAGTCTACTGCATTCCTCACCAAATTAAGGGTTCTGATAATTCATGCACGGCATTTAGTAAATTGTTTTGGGTCAATCTGGAAATAGATTTTAATTAGGCTTTATAGATAATACAACAAGAAAAAAAAAAAAAAAAAGAAAAAAAAAAGCATACAATGCAGCATTCACCTAGTATGCTGGAAATCTGAACCACTGGATTCATGTGACTACTGTTTTTTTCTCTCGTATTATAAATATCTCTGAAGTATTTTTTACTTTATATGTCAGCTTTATACACGTGACTCCTCTAAGAATTGGAAGCAAGTTGAGTCAGAAGGAACCAAGCGGATTACCACCAAGGAACCTTCTGCCAATGTTGTCCTATTGGATTTTATTTCATCTGAGAAATGGAATGATATTGTGGACTTTGATGACCACCTTGATGACATTAGCAAGTAAGGGCTATTACCTTCTTTCTTCTTTTAAAACATCGGTTTTTGTGGAAGATGGGTAAACGTGGGTTGGGTAATAAGACCAAATGAGTAAGTGTTATCCACGAGTAAGTGTTGGTACAAATCCAATTTGATCGGGTTGGGTTGGTCTTTTTAAATATTTTCTGTAATTGATTGGCCCATTAAATATGATCAAAATAATAATCTCAAATGTTGAAAAGATTTTGGAGAGATTGTATGCATAACAGCATAACCAAAATACAGTTTGGGTGAATTTTGATCCCTTTAACTCAACTGAGTGTTTGTTTTCTCTTCAGCTTTTATATCTATCTATCTTGTTTGTGAAATCGACGTATTTTCTTTAACTTGGTTGAAATTGCTACCTTTAATAAATTCACTAGTTCCGGAAATGGTCATTGAGATGGTAGAATGTTAATTCCAAATTCTTTCTTTTGGCAGGGATTGGTTGAACTCCGAACTCTTCAAGTAACATTACAATTTTGCTATGGTTAATGGCAAGTAAAGTTAGATCAAGACACTTCAACGAATCATCCTTTTTATATCTCCTTGTAACCTGTGTGTTATTTTTGGTTTATCAAGTTTTTGACTTAAATGAGGGTCAACTTTTTGTGCCTGTAGTTGGAACAGAATAGCATTATTGTCTTAAAGAAATATTGACTTTGAAAAGAATTGATCATTTTCAGTTTGTCAGGATTTTCCGGTTGCAGTGTTCTAATAAATTGTAACTGATAGTTTTAGGTAATACTTTTGTAAGGTTCGTGAAACAATAAATTTCAAGACGCATTTGGATGCGTAAGCAGTTGTTACAAACTTGTGCATTGTGTTGATGTTGTATTGTAATTAAGCTAGAGGCTACAAATCAAACGCAACCGTTTGATGCTGCGTTTGATAACCTACGACAATATGAATGACTCTAAAATGAAACATATTCGCTCAAGTTTTAATACCATCTTTCCTTGGTTGATGAATTTGCATTTAGGATTTCAAATATTGATCCAAGGGTAATCATTGGCTCATTTATGTTTCAGCACTTCTGTGAGTAACGTCTCTAATACTAGAGTCGAAACAAACTTTAAAATGCTACATGCTTCTTGTCAAACAGCTCTGTAACACTAAATGCTAGTTGCTCTAGGGCCGTAGATGAGATAACGCATACCCTGTGCAAAGTTTATATGTTAAACATGAGAATCAAAGATATATATCATATCAACTATCAAAACAAAATTCTAACAAACTAGGTTCAATTTAACAAATACCTAAGACATGTAAATTTGTAAAACATAAACAACAATCTAGTGGTAAAAGACTCGTGACTATCCTCATTGTAATGTGAGATATCTCAAGTTCAATTGCCTTTATGCAATAACCCAACAACCCTCAGACGTCAACCTTCTCAAACAGAAAAAAAAGGCTTTACCTGCTTTTAGTCTGCGTGGTGGATGGGTCAGACATTGTGATCACTCGGTCAAAATTCGGGAAATTGGAAGTGAAATTTTGTGACTCTGGTATACAGCTTGTGTCGCTTGCTCTAATCACACACACCGAACGTGTTTCTAGTCAAAAACACAAGTTGAGGATAGATGTGTTATCAGGTCAGGTTGAATCGGGTTTTGGGTTTTGAAAAGGTAATCCGCAACCCGAACTGATAAGAAATCACGTTATTGGGTCTTATCGGTTCGGTTGGATTCGGCTCAGGTCAATTCAACCCTATTGACAACCCTAGTTGACGAACTATTGCTTTTATATAGCACAGGGCAAAAACAAAATTAAAGAAAAAAGAAACATAAGGGGGTAAAATGCAACTTATGATACAAATGGAAGGTTAAAAACGTAAAATTGAACATCACCTCTATCAAATACCCTAAAAAACATCATTAAACCCTACACAACAAATCAGCCAAGCTCATATCATATCCTCTCAAAATCATTAAACAGAAATTGAACGTAAAGATGCCAAAGGTTCCACTATGGGATTTACCTGAACTCCCAAAGAATGAGCTTCCAGACCATCTTCAACAACAAAAGACACGCGTCTTTTGCAACAATGATGCCCCTACTCATGTACTAACTTCCTTCTACTCTTCTTTTTAATATCTTACTTCCCTTTTTCTTGGTTTTTATGTTAATCTTGATGGATGTTTAGTTAAGGGGTGTTTGGGATTGCTTAAATTTTGTCTGCTTCTAAATTAGTACTTATAAGCTGCTTAGAAATAAGTACCTTAGTAATTTATAGTCAGCTTATTTTGTTAAAAAAGGAATAAATGTGTCCGTAAAGGAATGGTGTTATTTACATCTTGTAAAAGCAGTTTGAAATAAGCAGCTTATCAGAAACAGATAAGCAGTTAAGCAGAGAAGATAAGCAATCCCGAACGCCCTCTAAAAAGATCACCTTTTCTGTTAATTTTGTTAGTTTAAGGTTGAAATGGCTGTTTTTGTTTGTTTTGATGGATGTTAGGTTATTTTTGAAAGAAGAGAGTATTTTTGTTAGTTTAAAAGATGATTAAATTTGGGGTTTTGTTGTGTTTGTGTTTGGTTATTTGAAGACGGAGAATATTACTTTTTCTGGAGCGTATGCAGCAATGGGAGTTGATAATAGTGTAAGGTTGAATGAGTTTAGGAAGAATTTTAAAGTCGACATTATCAAGATGAATGATGAGGATATGGAGTTTGATTTGATTGGGATCGATGCTTCTATTGCCAATGCGTTTCGACGAATCCTCATATCCGAGGTATTTTCTATTTCTTTTGCATATACATCATGTTTTTATAGCTTATTATATTGATACAGGTTGCTGTTTGGCTTTATCATTTTACGGGGTGTTTGGACTTTGGGATTTGCTTATTTAATATGCTTATTGTGTTTTATCAAAGCAAATAAGAGTTTTGATTGTTTTGGTGGAATCTGCTTATATTGGACTACACCAGCAATTAGAAATACACAGTTGTATTTGCAGCATATAACTATATAAGCAGTTTCAGATGGGAACTTCAGGGAATAATGTACCCTGGTAATTATGGGATGTAGTTGTAGTATACTAGTATACTATTAAAGTGCGTCTAGACTATGTAATATGTATACAATAGCTAGAGTTTAAAGGGATAGCGTGTGTCTGCAGGTGCCTACAATGGCCATTGAGAAGGTTCTTATTCAATACAGTTCATCCGTTGTACAAGATGAAGTACTTGCCCACCGGTTAGGACTCATTCCAATAAAGGTCGACCCAAGGCTATTTGATTATATGTCAGGTATTATCATCTTCCACATTGTTGCCCATTTGTGTTCTTTTAACATACATATTTGGCAATGTATACATTGTTAACTTCTCACTGTTTTCTGTTATCTTCAGAAAACGACGTTCCTAACGAAAAAAATTGCATCGTCTTTGATCTTCGTTTCAAAAATGAGAAAGGATCCGGTGAACGTCGCACAGGTATCAAGGATACCCTGACATATGATGCTCTAGTCTTGACTGTGAACATATTTTTATAACGACCTTTTTGTGTTGTTTGATTGTGATAATGGAATACAGTGTACTCTCACGATCTGAAGTGGTTACCATCTGGTAGTCAATATCTGCTGCCCACCGAAAGTACTGCAGATCCGTCATCAAAACCAAAAACATACACTTCATTTACTTCCAGCCAAGAATCTTTACCAGAATTTTCCGAAAATCCTATCACTGTTATGCCTAATATCATCTTATCAAAACTTGGGCCTGGACAGGTGATACTTTAGCTTGAGGCATTCATACTTTTGTATGTTTTCTTATTATTTCAGCAGAGTGGTTGTAATGTTTCGTTTGTTTGACTCTTACGTATGTAGGAAATTGAGCTAGAAGCGCATGCAGTTAAAGGCATGGGTAAAACACATGCCAAATGGTCTCCTGTTGCTACCGCTTGGTACAGAATGCTCCCTGAGGTGAGAACATTATATATATTTTAACTTTTTGCAGTTATGCTTGACCTCTATTAGATACCCCCGTTATCCTGGTTGTGACAGAAAGAATACAATGGATATTTTGCTTGTCGTTTTAGGTTATATTGCTGAAAGACATTGAGGGCGAGGATGCTCAGAAACTTGTAAAAAAATGCCCAGTCAATGTATTTGACATTGAAGATATTGGTGGAAAGCAAAGGGCCACTGTGGCTCGACCAAGAGCTTGTACACTATGTAGGGAATGCATCAGAGAGCCTGGATGGGAGGAAAAGGTGGCTTTAAGACGCGTGAAAGATCATTTTATCTGTAAGTATAGTTACACACCCAGTTGGTTTTTGATGTCTGTTAATCTGTTATAAGTCGCAAAATTGGTCAAAAGGTTCAATTTAAGCTGACCCACCTAACAATTTTATAGTTTAATAACGAATATAAAGAATTAGAATGCCAATATGTTTATGAAACTATTACTGTATTACAGTATTTATACATTCTTTCTTTGTAAAACGGTTCATAAGTTATTGAGACTGAATTAGGTAATGGTCTACTTTTACCCATTTGACCCAATATCAATAAAAATAAACCAAGTCAAAGCATTTTCACATAAGCTAGTTGAAATTTACTGATCTTTATCATGTGTTTTATACCTCAGTCACTATCGAATCAACTGGAGCGTTGCCTCCAGAGGTGCTATTCACTGAAGCTGTGAAGATCTTGGAAGACAAGTGTGAAAGTGTGATAACTGAGCTCTCATAGGCCAATTGTTCCAGCACATTTTGCTTGTATGAATTATGCTATCAAGGTTACATTTTTGGATGATAATGATATAGTAAACCATCAAATTTAAGCCAGACGTCAGTGTTTAGTATCTGCATTAGCAAATTCAGTTTTATTCTTTTCCTCGAATGTAGATTTAATGCGCATTTTATGATTATCTCATGGAAAAGGTCACGGATGTGTGTAACGATGGTCTCACAAACAGATGGGGCTGCTCTGTAGTGATGATCAGTTAGATATCAATACCCCCGGGCTATTGCAGTTAAGCAGTCTATTACTTTTTCATCTGTTTTTTTATTATCAAAATCTGTGTAATATCAAATGCAGGCATATGCGAAATAACAAAACTGAAATAGTAACACTTTAAAATAACGTCATAGCATCATACTTTTTAATTGGTGTATATTACACAAAATCTGAACAAAAATTTGAAAAACGACTACCAAGCCCAAGTTTACTACCATGTTATATTGGACATTGAGCAATCTAAAGCTCCTAAATAAGTTAAACTCGAAACTGAAATTTTTGTATGACACTGCTGTAAAATTTGTACTCAAGTCAAAGCTTCACTATTAAAATTGTTAGGGTGTGTTTATTGCCCAAGCATCAACTCGACCACAAGCACACATTCCCAACAACTGACTTTGAAAAGATTTGAGCTGACTCGACGGTCTTTGGTTGCCAATCTGGGCTAACTTTTCTTGTATTTCTTGGATTTACTCTGCGAGTCTTATTGCAAATTTAGACTTAAGTTTACTGCAGATAAGTCTTGGAGAGAAACAAGGTGTTGGAACTCCACATGAGGGTTGAATACTGTAAGGTAGTTTGATGCACGTTTTATGGACGCGATGACCGGAGTTGCTGAATTGTGTAGTCTTTGGCTGACTCACTTATAAGGGAGATCTCAAATCCAGAGAGTATTATGTGACCATTTTTAAACTAGAAATTTCCGAGTTTGGGCCTGGATAAACCAAACGTAATACACATAGGCTTTACAACATGGAACCTTAGCAAGATGACACAAAGGCAATAACTGATCATACATTTGAGGGAAAAAAACAGGAACATGACAAAAGCATGTGAAATTCTAAGCGTGGGGTATGGTGGTATTAGAGCATAACCACTTATAATACCCGTGCACGCACGGGGTTTGACATAAAAATTTTATCATGTATTTAATAGCGAATATATTATCTTAAAATGTTTTGAACTTTACATCTATAATTACAGTTCCAAACATCCCTAAAATTAGCAATTGAAATAGTCTCAAACACCCTTGAATTCAGCTATCAAGGCAGTTTCAAGTACCCATCAATTCAGCTATTAAAAACAGTCTCAAGCACCTTGAATTCTGCAATTAAAACAGTCATAAAAACTATTTAATAACTATTAAGACAGCCATAAAAACAATCCTAATCACCACTGAATCTAACTATTAAGACGGTCCCAAAACCCTTTAAAACTTACTATAATTAGTAGAAAATAACAGTCCCAAACTCTAATAACTTAAGCAAGTCCTACTTTAGTAAACCGGATCATTCTTTTCGCAGCAAATTTTCAAGTGAATGAAACACATTAGTTACATTTCTTTCTAGATCATCATTATTTCATATTACAACAAATTCAAAAGCAATTAACTCATTAAATACTTGTGAGATTTGTTTTTTTGTTGCAACTTTGGAATAAGGTTAATGCAACACATATTAGTGTCTGAGACATAGGCATTTATATAACGTTAACTTGGGATTATGTGAGTTAGCCGTTTAAGTATATGAAAATTCAAGAGACGACTTGATTTTAAAATTCAATAAACACATATATCATATAAGCAAATTATTATATCAAATATATGTTCTATGTAACCTTCAAAGTAAATCCGTAGTTGATGCATCAGGTGTAGTTTCGGGGGTTTTNNNNAGGCATTTATATAACGTTAACTTGGGATTATGTGAGTTAGCCGTTTAAGTATATGAAAATTCAAGAGACGACTTGATTTTAAAATTCAATAAACACATATATCATATAAGCAAATTATTATATCAAATATATGTTCTATGTAACCTTCAAAGTAAATCCGTAGTTGATGCATCAGGTGTAGTTTCGGGGGTTTTTATGGTTCCAACTTTAGCATACTTAGTGATGAACTTGTATTTCCAGTCTCTTAATGTGTCAAGTTCGAATAAACAACGCATAAGGACCAACTGGTATATAAAACATCCTGAAAGAAACATCAATCAGCTAATACTCAAACTATTGGCACAAAACGTACACTTTTTTTCTTCATTTCTTTCTGACTTAACAACGCGCACAATACACTTTCCGCTAAAGTAATAAAAAATAGAAGGTGGAGCTTAATAGAGCATATCACTTGTCAAAATGAGTAAATTAGCTTTGTATAACATTTTTAACTGAAAGCCATGCTGAGGTTGATGTTGATGTTATTGTTTAAAGTTAACTATTGATATCATGTTGTACAAAATGTGCGAGTTTAGTAGCACATAATGAGCGTTAATTAAGTTAAAATATGCTCCATAAAGTTTTTAAAATGTTTTTATGGATATTCATATATAAATTTTAAATAACAATTTCATAAGTCGTTTTTATAAGTAGAATCGCGTATATTTATTTTCATACCGCAGTAACTCGTGCTTACCATTTGATATTTATATTCCCGTTACTAATAATTTTGCCGTATTTACTATTCAAACCCGTATACACATAAATTAAACTTTTAAATAGAATAACATGATTCCTTATTTAAAAATATATTTTAATGGATGAAAGTCTAAAACTAATAATATTAAAGCTAATTCGCATATTTACCAAATTTGGTAATTTTAATGGATGAAAGTCTACAAACTAATACTAATACTCATGCAATTTTAAACAAAGTTAATATTATAAAGTATAAGGGGTATAAAGTGTAGAGTTAGGATCAAATAAGAAGAAAAATTAAAATAAGAAGGATAATAAGAAACCACAACCACACATTTCAGATGTACCTACAAATGTAGATGCATCTTCCCTTAAAAATTTCACTCTAATTTGAAATGCATGGCTAGAAATTCTTCTTATTTTTTTCATTTTAGTTTTTCTCCTTACTGGATCTCTTCCCATAAAGTGTAAGGGGTTATTTGTGTTTTTTCTAAAGTTATTAAAAAACATGGAAACTTGTAATTTTACACTGTGCTCTATATAATTTATTTAAAATTCAACCTCTAAAGTTTTATTAATTACTTCATCTTTTTTTAAGTTTTTGTTTTCATAAATTTATTTAAAATTCAACCTCTAAAGTTTTATAAATTTGACACCTATATTTTTATGCATTTTTTTCTTAACCAAATTTCTCCATCAAATTTATTAAGTTTGACCAAAATCAATTTAATTTTGACTTTCTATTGACCAATCATATTGCTCGATTTCGCCTACGTGGCAAAATCGAGCTCTCCTATCAGTCTAATTTTTTTTCAGTGAGAAGGGTTTTGCAAAAACACTTCGAAATAATGTAATTCTTTTATTATATAAAAGATTTGCCATGACAAAAGCATGTGATCCATAAGCAATTACATTGGATTAGCTAGTTGATTTGTGTTATTAGAGCATGGGTACGGCGGTATTTTTTGTTCGCCGTTGTGACGTGGAAGAGAAAACGGCGAGAGCCGTTTAAGTTCACCACACCGCCCCAGGTTCGTTTTTTTTAGAACGGCACTACACTTGAAATCCAACCTCCCAAGTTAAACTATCCAAACGGGCAGGCCTCGGGACCTGAACCACCAGGAGAGACCCGCGAAGGGAAACCCTTAGAACTCACGGCTTCGCACAAGAGAAAAATCCAAATGAAGTTCACCACAACTTAAAAAATAATTGTTCAAGTTTAAATTTTGCAAACTGTAAACTCTTTGGCACCACCCCTAGCCATGTAATCCACAATTGTGAAAGGCTAGTGATTTTACCTGCTAGATTATAAAAGGCAATAGTAAAGTCCAGAGTTTACCTGCTAGATTATAAAAGGCGAGTCAAAAAGTAAAATTGTTCGTATCAAGGACATCATTCCAACGAATCAACCATAGTTAATTACCATTACATTTCACATTGTTAAACTAACAATAAAGTAGTAAAATCACAAAATTTTATGTTTTGAATGGCTTTGACAGTCACCAGTAACTATATTCGAAGTGGACAAAAGAAGAATCTTGTTTAAAAAAACAAAAAAAGGGAAGCAACTAAATAAAACAAAATTGGGTACGTTTGGTGTTAGAGTACTAGTAATGGTAACCTGAGTTAAAGTTTAACTCAGCGCCACATCAGCTTTATCCTTTTCACCTTAACTAAAAAAAAAAACACCTACAATCATAATTCAACCTTAACTCAACTATTTTCAAATTCAACCCTTAAACTAAAACTAACAATTTATTTAATAAACCACATAACATTAAATCTTAAACATTTACGAAATATAAAAAAACTTAAAATAAAAATTACAACGATTAAAAAAAACTGAATCATAGGAAATTTAAACCATACGAATTACAACTACTTATTCATCGTCTTCGGAATATTCATCTTCCTGTTGTTGTCGTTGAAGATGTTTCTGCCAAACATGCTCCATAAGGTCTCGTTGGAGTTGAATATGCATTTCTTGGTCGCGCATTTCNTTTGCAAATTTAGCCATTGAGGTCTAATCACATTGATATCAAACACAGAGGTGATTATGGCGGCACATTTAATAAGTATGAACAGTAAAATGACGAAAATATCCTCATGGACGTGGCACTTAATGGGAAAATTAACGGAAAAGGTCTCTCGGTGGCGATTTTACGAAAATGTGGAACGTGGGTGGCTTTTTTGCGCTACTTTTTGTCTCGGTCCCATTTTTGCGAAAATGTGGAACCTGAGTGACTATTTTTGCAATTTACCCTAACAATAAAGTAGTAAAATCACAAAATTTTATGTTTTGAATGGCTTTGACAGTCACCAGTAACTATATTCGAAGTGGACAAAAGAAGAATCTTGTTTAAGAAAACAAAAAAGGGAAGAAACTTAATAAAACAAAATTGGGTACGTTTGATGTTAGAGCACTAGCAATGGTAACCTAAGTTAAAATTTAACTCAGTGCCACATCAGCTTTATCCTTTTCACCTTAACTAAAAAAAAAACACCTACAATCATAACTCAACCTTAACTCAACTTTAATTCAACTATTTTCAAATTCAACCCTTAAACTAAAACTAACAATTTATTTAATAAACCACATAACATTAAATCTTAAACAATTTACGAAATATAAAAAAACTTAAAATAAAAATTACAACGATTAAAAAAAACTGAAACATAGGAAATTTAAACCATACGAATTACAACTACTTATTCATCGTCTTCGGAATATTCATCTTCCTGTTGTTGTCGTTGAAGATGTTTCTGCCAAACATGCTCCATAAGGTCTCGTTGGAGTTGAATATGCATTTCTTGGTCGCGCATTTCCCTTGCCTTGCGAAGCTGGGTATCACATCTCTCGACCCACCTTTCTTGCCTCAAACGTGGTGACGGATCCACCCACAATTCGCCATACTCACGTAGTGTAAACTTTTGATCTTTTAAAATCATGTTATGCAAAATAATGCAAGTATACATGATTCTATGTATCTTGACAATTTTCAGTGCACGTGCCGGTTGTTGTAGTATACCTCAACGTCCTTGAAGCACACCAAAAGCACGTTCGACATCCTTTCGTGCACTTTCTTGCTTC
Source organism: Artemisia annua (assembly GCA_014162995.1). Lineage (NCBI taxonomy): Eukaryota > Viridiplantae > Streptophyta > Magnoliopsida > Asterales > Asteraceae > Artemisia > Artemisia annua. The sequence goes on from LBNU01007100.1 coordinate 65,336, forward strand.
CTTTTAAAATAACCATGTTTTCATCAGTCGTTGCCTAGAAGGATTTGACGAAAGTTGCCCACTGTGGGTAAAATCCGTCAGCTAAGTAATACCCGTGTTCATACCTTCTTCCATTTACAAATATAGGGTGCTCTTGGGGCTTCGTTAGCAAGAATGTCGTCGAATAAATTAGAGTTATTTAAAATATTAATATCATTATTTGCCCCTGCTATCCCAAAAAATGCATGCCAAATCCATAAATCTTGCGAAGCAACATCTTCAAGCATTATTATTGGGTATCTTTTATCACCCCTACCAAATTGCCCTTGCCAAGCCACCGGACAATTTTACCACGCCCAATGCATGCAATCAATGCTACCAAACATTCCCGGAAAACCATATTCACGCTCATGTTTTTCGTAAAATACTTTGTATGTCGGACCATGTTGGTTTTCTTAAATACTCCGGCATAAACAAATCCATAATACACATGTTAAAATTATCAAGACAATCACGTGAAGTACACTCACCCATTTGCAAATACTCATCAAATGCATCGGGTGAGCTGCCGTATGCCAATTGGCGTATGACAGATGTACACTTCATAAGAACACTTATACTCATTCGACCCGTAGCGTCGGGTCCTGCATTAAAGTATTTAAAATGATCTGGAAGAGGATCGGATTTATAAGATTCAATACCTTTGATTATTTCTAGAAATAGTTTCTGGCTCATACGAAACCTTCTATGAAAATTACGGGGCGTATACTTACAACCTTGAATGAAATAGTCATTTAGCAAACGTTCTTCGGCAAGCTCACGTTCACGAAATATGTGGGTACGAGCCACCTGAGGATGAGCCGCTTCTTGTTCTAAGCGTTGCTGATACTCGTACGTGGCAATCATAAAATTTATATCAGATTCGTCATCTATATCTAACCAGCTCCGAGATAATTCGGCACTTTGATTTGGATCCATTGTGAATGAACAAGGTTTTTTTTGTTATAGAGAAAGTATATAAACTTGAGAATTAGTAGTGGATGTGTGAAAAAAAAATTGTGTATTTAGTTTGTATTTATAGTGGCGGCAAAATGGTTTTGATTTTTTTTTAATTTAAGGAATATAGCCGTTTATAAACGTTGAGGGACTGAAAATGTAATTTTTTTAAAAAATAACGGCTAGTTTTGGTGACGTTGTGGAAAACTAGAAGGGGGGTTGAATAGTTTACCGGTTTTTAAGTTAATTATCTTTTGAAACTTTACGTTTAATCAAAGATCTAAACTAATAGACAATATATAATATGCAAGAGTAACGAAAGAAACAATCAAACCACAACATGATAGTTTATCGTGGTTCGGCTACAAGGACTCTTTTTTCTTGCCCTACTCCACGCCCCGAGTATCCAACTCGAGAGTTTCTTTCACTAGTCAACAAGCTCCTTTCACCGGCGGAGAAAACCTTACACGTCGCTTACACAAGATTACCGACACAAAGCTAGATGTCGAGTTCTTTTACAAGGGTACAACCACTCCCGTCACACTATGTATTTTAAGGCCTAAAATACTAACCGATCACTACTGAAAGTACATAATGAATAGATGTATAAACCACACTAGTTTACACAAGACTAAGCTAACAAGACTTGCAACGTTATGTTAAACCTTGTAACTTTTGGTTATGAACTTGTGATCTTCTTTGCTACAAAAGATCTCACACAAATGAAGTGTTAATGAGTTAGATGAATGTAATGAGAATGTATGTGTAAATTATAATGAGAAGTGATGAGAGATTTCTTGCAAGTGGCTTGGTATTTACAGCCAACCAATCCAGCAGACTGGCGGATCCGGCGGAACCAAAACAAGGGTTTCGCCTTTGTACCCCAAGGGTTTCGCTAGGTCTGACAGTCAAAGACTACAAGAAATCTTTCCATATCAAGCAATGTCAAATCATGTTTGTTCAAGTCAACACACAATAGATAGAGTAATAAACCTTCTAAATGTGTAAGAAATCTTATGGAAAGTCAACTACTAGATTTAGTAAGCTTTCCATAAATGCTCATGATGTATGCCATGATGTCATGTTACATTTTCTATATTTAGTAATATGAAAATGTTATGTTTATTATGAAATGTAAATGTAGCAAATAAAGTCTAGTTATGCAAGACTAAAACTAAAATTATGTTTTACTAAAAACTAAAGTTTACACTTTGTCGTTAACAAAACTTAGCAAAGATCGTAAAATATAAATAACATTTTTAGGCAATATTTGTATTAACAATCCCCCTCTTTTTGTTGATGACAAAACATAAACTTTATTTTTAAGTAAATCACTAATTCTAGTGTTAAGTCTTTAAAAGTTTTTATTTAAACTTGTTTTATTCAATTGGCGAAAAATCATTTTAAGTTTATAAGTTTATATATATTTTCTCGGGATAATTACTAATATGGCCAAGTTACCCAAAGTTTGGGGGTTTTTGACCTAAAAAAAAATCCGCCTTTGGCCAGTTGCCCTGGGCAACATGCCAAAGGCGGATTTTTTTTTTTGGTTTTTTTGAGGTCAAAAATCCCCAAACTTTGGGCAACTTGACCATATTAGTAATTATCCCTATTTTCTCCCCTTTTTTGTCGAAACAAAAAGAAGAGTTGCGAAGTGGAAAAAAATGCAAGTGCTCCCCCTTGGATAATACTCCCCCTAAATGGAGTGCCAAGTTAGGAAACATGGATTTTGAACCTACAACAAAAGAGGTTAGTTGACGAAAATATTACACGATAAATTGTGTAGTCATAACACCATATGAGAAATATAAGCAACCATATCACAATCACAAGTCATACATGGTCAACCAACAATGCAAATAAAATAGTAGAAAAGATGTCATTCCATGTAAAATTTGACTTTGTAAAAAGTCAAAAGACTAGAAAATGAAAAATTCCTTCCTACTTCTAGAAAATAAAATGAAAATAAATGAAAAGTGAAAAATAACTAAGAAAATGAAAGTCCTACTTCTATAAATGGAAGGCTCCCAACAAATTCTTAAATTGGGAAAAGCCTCCATAGTACGCTCTAAAAGTTGTTTGGGTGTGAAAGAGCATCCAAACGTTCAAGAATGTGTTGTAGAGCAAAGCGGGTTTCATCTTGGACTTGGTGGAGCATGATTTTTATGCTCTCACTTATTTTAGCCGCCCGCTCACAATTTGAGCAACCATGGCGGGGATTGGGTAGGATGTGATCATGGGACGGTGGTTGAGGTGATGGAATGGTGGCGGTTTCTTTGGTGGAGGATGGGTTTGCAATGGATGCAAGCAAGGTGGTTTGAAACTCCATGGCTTGATGGAGATGATTGTCCACCATGCTTTTGAAAGCATAGAGGTTGTCAAGGCGGTCGTTGATCTCCTCGTGGGAGTTTGGAGGGTTGTTCCATAACGACGCCTCAATTTCCTCATATGAGGGAAAGAGGGACTCAAAGTGTTGGGAATGGGATTGTGGTTGTGATACTTGAGGTTGTGGTGGTTGGTGTTGTTCTAAGTGAGGTTCTTCATAGAGAGGTCCATGGATGTCTTTGTAGATGGAGTGAAACAACAAAGGTTTAGGTTGTTGATGAGCCGAAAAGTGTACCGCTTTTCGGGGGTCATTTAAGCCCTAAATCGTATTTATTTGATCAAATATCGCCCTAAATCGTTCCTTTTGTCATTTTAGGTACTTTGGAGAGAAATTCTGGAAAAGGAAGCATTTTGGACGTTTTCGGAGCATAAAAATGAAGAATTCGACAAAGTGTCAAAAATCTGTGGAACAGTACCTAGACGGCATCAAGACCCTACCTGACGGCGTCAGGCCTTGACGGGCCAGAACACAAATTTGGAGCTTAAAGGGGGACGACGTCAAGAAGGCTATCAAGAAACCCTAACCACGGCGAGGTGACGGCGTCAAGATCACAACGTGACGCCGTCAGATCTGTTTTTCNGTTTTCATCTTTGATGGGTGAAGAAATGATTAGTGGTGATTCATCCGAAGATGAGGAGCTAAGGTTGATGGTGGTGTTGCAACAAAAGGGTTTTACACTTATGCGTGCGGTTCTCCTAATGGGTCGAGATGGTGGAGAGGTGATTGTTGACTTTGTCATTCTCAAAATGGTGGTGTAGAAGATTAAATTCAGAGATTGAGATGTTGATGGTGTGATTTGGAAGTGTTCTAAGATGGTCAAATTTATAGAGTTGAAGAATTGTGGAAAGGAGTGTTTGGATTTGATGTTCTACCATACAAAAATTGAGGTTTCTAATGATTTGGAAGAGTTATGAAGGTTGTCAAATCATTAGAAGTCAACCCAATGAAAATGGTGGAGTAAGAAGACAAAGATTTGCACTAAATGCTTAGTGGTCTTGTCATAGTGTTTTGGATCAGATGTTTCACGAATACCAAGGAACCTTTAGGAGGGTTCCTTGCCTTATGAGCAAGGGTTCCTTGGGTTGGTTATGATTAAATTTGATTTTTGGCGGGAAAGGGGTTTCTAGTGGTTCTAGAGGCTGAGATTAATCCTAATGTACTTATCAAGTAATGAGAAAGGATTTTCTAACTAAAGACTCTGATTAGGAGTTGCAGGAAACATGGAATTTCGAAAAGTTAAAAAAAATCTGCAGGTGCCTGGCGGAACCCTACGATATCAAAGGCGGAACCCTTGTTTGGATTCCGTCTGATCCGTTGGGCCAAAACTTGGTAACCCAGAAATTACACTGGTGGAACCCTGTTTTTGGTTCCGTCAGTTCCGCCAGACCCCAAAAAGTGGACAGACCAGATTTTTCGTCGTCAAGACGATTTCCAATTTTTCCAAAAATTCCTAAAACATCAACTTAAATATAGATCTGATTAGGAAATGCAAAAATTAGATATAGAAACACTCTTACCGTTGGACTTTGACCGGGGGCTAGCGAATTTCACTATACTTAGTGAAATTTTTCATAGACTTGAAAATTTGACAACATGCCAAATGTTGTCATCCTGCATAATTGTTAGTACAAATATGTTCTAAACATAACCAAATATCCCTACAAATACATAAATCCATAAAACAAAGTTTTAAACATCCAAATTGTTCAAATGACACCTAGTGCCAAACACTACTT
>LBNU01007100.1:73579-83830 GCA_014162995.1 Artemisia annua
CATAAGAATTTATTCAATGACCCCGAAACACCATACTCCTTAGGTAACCCAATCATCAAAACCGGTGACCCTTCCAACATCAACATACCATGCAATATAGGTCACTTGCATGTTTGGAAGGCTTACGTAGATCTTAAGTCTCCGATAAACGTCATGACTAGAGCCCACTACAATCTAATAATGAAAAAGCAACTGGGACTTAGAACATTTCTTAGCACGAGGTGGATAAGCAATTTTGTAGGAAGAGTTAGGGGACTAGATGTATATATAGGGAATTTCACTTACATCACCGACTTCGTGATCGTTTAGGATATTCGTCCGGTAGTTGACACATGCTTAACTCAAGTAGTTTTTGGAAAGCCGTTTGTTGAGGCCTTTAAAATGAATTATGACCCATCTCTAGGGATAGTTAGATTCAGGGACGAGACCGATGATATAGCTTACCAAATGCCTTATAAGATAGAGCAATACCGACTCTTGTCAAACATCGAGAAGGAGCACAAGCAAGCGGTCTACTATAGGAATGACAAGGATAGAAGTAGAGGAGTAGACTATGTTATGAGTAGGATATTTGGGTTCTAAAAAGAATGCTTGCAACTAGGTCCGGAATATGAGACTAAGCTCGAGGATAACCTAGAGGATGTGACCAATGATGGAGTCACATAATAGAGCCCGTGACTTTGAGTCTAGCTACAAGACTCGTTAATAAAGAAAAGCGCTTCTTGGGAGGCAACCCAAGCTTTATTTGCTTTGTGTGTTTATTTATTTGTTTGTTTGATTTTATTTATTTCCGTATATATGTTTTATTTTTATTGTTATTGATTCATGCTTCAAACTAAGTTGTGAAAATGCTTTATTTTGTTTTTAACTTCGTCTTAACTACATATAAAGGTATTTTGCAAAAGATAAGTGTAAGGGAAATCTAAATCGGTTTATAAGAACAAATGAACATGTATCATAACAATATTAAATTGACATACATATTAGTAATCGTTTGAGTCAAATGCTTGTATCGAGTCATAATGATATTTTGGAGGATTTTCAGGAAGTAAGAATTGAGTTTTTCCAAAAATTTTCCGGAAACTTAACATGAGAAATCTGTCAGATCACTTCTGATGGCGTCAAGCTCCAGGCTGATGCCGTCAAGTGCAGTTTTCTGGAATTTTTTTTGAAAGTTTTGTTTTTCTTTCGGAATCATAAAGTGCTTTATAAAATCTCTAGCTTATAAACTCCAGGAATCTGCAAAATATTCATTCCACAAGCATTATATCCTTATACAGATTTATCCCGCCGATGTTATGCCGGTTTCGTGTTTCTTTTCTTAGGTTTAACAGGTTATTTTGGACAAGAAGATGATTTATATTTCGGAAGGAAAGCTTTGAGTGTTCATTTTTCTTGGAAGAAGATCTAACCATGTTACCCCTTTATCTACCGAGCGAATCAGGGGAGTATTTGATTTCATTCTTTTACCTTATTTACTTTTACATATTATTATTTGAACATTGGGGACAATGTTCATCTTAAGTGTAGGGGGGTAAATTACGATACCTTAGAGAATGCAATTACGCTTGATTTTTGTTTGTTTAATGGTAGATGTGTAATAAAACTAAGATAAATACCTGTTAGGGCAATTTTAGTGCCAAATTTAAAATTTTTTACAACACTTAGGAGTGAAACTTTAGTCTTAATGAGCGTCTCATGGATAGGAGTTATATGACTAGCACAAAACCGTACCACAAAAAAAATTTTCCACCCCAAATATGTGAGGTTCGCCCCTAGAATTGGTAGAAAATGCATTCATCTTTAATGCTATGATGTGTGTACCGGTAGCACTTAGATTTCAGAACTTGCATTAGGACCATCCCGAATCCACAAGTGAGACTACATTCGTGTAGTTAGATTTACTACATGATAAGAGGCATTAGGATTAACCCATTGTTTTACACCTGTGTTTTTGTTATAATTACTTTGACTTCATTGGTCAAGTAATTCTCCCACACCCTTGCGTTGTACTCATTTTTAGTACATGATACCCCTAGTACACCCCTCCGAGCCTATCCTTTCCGTTTCTAACTTTAAGCATTTTACTTAAAGGAAGAATTTGTTACACCCCACTTAAATGTACACCCAAATCGCCTTAGCCTACCTTGTATGCACTCACCTTTAGTGCATTATTGTGACAACATTTGTTTAAACCCTTAGTAAATTATCTAATTGATTACATGGTTGCTAAGTCGAGTCATATCCTTGTACATATTGTTTTGGGACGATTGGGACTCATGGGTAAAGTACTAATGTAATGGAGTAATGGGGAAGAACATCATTTATTACCCCCATATGTGCTNGTGTAAGGGGAGAACCGAGGCCCCTATGATGTATTATTTTGGATGGTAGGGCAAGAATGTATGCAAAAAAAAAAGAAAAAAAAAAAGTCGAAAAATCAAGAAAAATACAAAACAAAATGAGAAAAAGAAAAGTAGAAAAAACATACGGACTACCATCCCGTTTCTTTTTATTTTTATTTTATGTTTTATTAGTTTTTGATTAGCGTTAGTCGAGTCTAGCCTTGGCTTAGCAACGCCATATTGTACATGTAATTAATCAAGATCTTTAACTCACCACCAGTAAAATATCCCTTTTCCAACAAAACCGTGTTTATCATCTCCCTACACCTCATTACAACCCTTTTGTAAAGTCCTATTTGATAGTTTATCTTAGGTGCTTACGCCTAGTGGAGAAGGTTTTCGATCCTTTCCCAAGCCTATGGTAATCTATTTGCTATGACAGGTAGTGAGAGATATTTCCGTTTTCATTTATGAGATATAATTCTATGACACCTGAGAGATGTGAGTATCTAAACACTACTTGTGAGGTGCTAGTATGTAATCTTCGTGCTTATTATGATTAAAGTGGAACGATTATTTGTTGTAATTACTTTTATATTAGCGTTAAATGACCCCTAACTTGTATTTTGATTAGAATAAAAGCGCATTTGCTTGAGGACAAGCAAATCTCAAGTGTAAGGGTATTTGATGAGGCGAAAAGTGTACCGCTTTTCGGGGGTCATTTAAGCCCTAAATTGTATTTATTTGATCAAATATCGCCCTAAATCGTTCCTTTTCTCATTTTAGGTACTTTGGAGAGAAATTCTGGAAAAGGAAGCATTTTGGACGTTTTCGGAGCATAAAAATGAAGAATTCGACAAAGTGTCAAAATCTGCTGGAACAGTACTCCAGACGGCGTCAAGACCACTCCTGACGGCGTCAAGCCTTGATAAGCCAGAACGGATTAAAGAGGGACGGCGTCAAGAAGGCTATCAAGAAACCCTAACCACGGCGAGGTGACGGCGTCAAGTCCATAACGTGACGCCGTCAGATCTGTTTTTCTATATATATTCGCATAATTTTTAGTCATTCGTGTGGAACTTTTTAGAGAGAAACCCTAGACGATTTTTGCAGCTTTTTTAAGGGTTTTATACCCTTGGATCTCTCATGTTACATTGAAGATAAGTAATCAATTAATCATTCAATATGTCTATGTGTTGTTTGATTCTATCTTGTTCTTGTCTTTTGTTTAACATGCTAGGCTAGATTTTCTTTGTGTTTGCTTAGATCTAATGAAACCTAACTATTGATTATTGATTGAATGGTGTGTTATTAATTGTATTGGATGGGTGATTATCGATGTTAGGCTTAAGAAAACTGGCAGACTTCCGGTTGGTAACATGCTTGAACGTCTTAAGAAACATGAACCAAGGTGTACTAAGGTTATTTTGATTGTATTTAATGCATGAGTGAATTCTAGTGATCCCATGTTAGGAGCTTCTTAGCCGGCTCGACATAGGAGTGAAGTAGGATCTCATAGAGTTAGGGGAAGTCCGTACACACCCCTACGAATGGTATTAAGGAATACAATCCGTCATCCACGCAATTAATACACACTAATCAATCAGTGAAAGATAGTTAGAGAGTAAGGAAATCTAAGTAAACACACTTCTCTCCATTATAGTTTTCACATCCATTTGCTTTCTTGTTATTTTATTTTATTTGCATTAGTAGTAATTTGGGTTAGTTGACTAGCAACTAATTCCGCCCACTCTTTCAAAACCCGAGATTTTTACTTGCTTTCCAAAAAAATACAAAAAGAATCTTCCCTCACCCTTAGACCTATTAGAGTAGTTTTTCAATCCTAACGACACTATTCCCGCAGGGAACGATCAATCCCCCGGTACTTGTCACTACACTATACTACATCGGTCAGGTAAAACCCTTGAGAGGTAAAACCCTAGTGCGTGGTCGCAATCCTGCGCATCAGTTATGAATGTTGTTCTTGTGGTGGTGGTTCTTGTTCAAAAGGGACATTGGGCTCAAAGAAAGCCCGGGTGTGTTCATGTGCCATTTGCTTGATTGAATCAAACGTAGGCAATGGTGGTGAATTTGTTGATTGTTGTGGAAGATCCTCAAGATCATCTAGAAATGGATTTGGTGATGTTGGTGGAGTTCCAAAAAGCTCCATTGGCTCAAGTTTTGGTGATTTGGGTGGTGATGGTGTATTGGATGGTTGTGTTGGAGCCGGTGGTGGACTTGGGTCAATGGGTGTTTTGGTTGGAAGTCCTTAATATATTTGGATTGGTTAAAGAAGATACCATCTTCTAGTTGTTTGATTTGGAGTCCTAGGAAAAAGTTGAGTTCTCCCATCATACTCATTTCAAACTCGTCATGCATGATTTTTGAGAAATCGTTATATAATTCTTGACAAGTTGATCCGAATATAATGTCATCAACATAGATTTGGACTATGATAATATGTGAACCTTTCTTCTTAGTGAAGAGAGTATTATCAACTAAGCCCATGGTATTAGGGGCGGCAATTTTTGACCCGACACGAAACCCGACCTGAAACCGACACGAAAGTTAACAGGTTTGGGTTGAGTTAAATAGATTGCGGGGGGGTTTGGGTCGACCCATCTAACCCGTTTATTAAACAGGTCAGGTTCGGGATGGGAATAAATTAAGTGGGTCAACCCGCCAACCCGTTTAAGATTTCTTTCTTACATTAAAAATTATTTATATTTTATTATATAGGTTAAATGGGTTAAACGGGTCGACCCACCAACCCGTTTAACCTGTTTAACTCGTGTAATGTGACNGTCGACCCATCTAACCCGTTTATTAAACAGGTCAGGTTCGGGATGGGAATAAATTAAGTGGGTCAACCCGCCAACCCGTTTAAGATTTCTTTCTTACATTAAAAATTATTTATATTTTATTATATAGGTTAAATGGGTTAAACGGGTCGACCCACCAACCCGTTTAACCTGTTTAACTCGTGTAATGTGACAACTTTTGTATAAAAAACATATTAAATGGGTCAACCCGAAACCCATTTAACCTATTCAACCCGTGTAACCTATTTAACCCGCCAACCCAAGTATATATACGGGTTAAATGGGTTAGGTTCAGTTTACGTGTAAACAGGTTAGGGTTGAAATAGCTAACCCGATGATTTAAATGGGTCAGGTTTGGGTTGGGGTTTTCTGACCCGCCAACCTGACAACCCGAACCCGCCAGCCCGAACCCAACCCGAATTGCCACCTCTACATGGTATACCTATGGTCAACTAGGAAGTTTTAAGTCAATAATACCACGCTTTTGGAGCTTGCTTAAGTCCGTTTAAAGCCTTTTTAAGTTTGTAAACATGATTAGGTTTTTCAAAATCAGTGAAGCCCGGTGGTTGAGCAACATACACTTCTTCATTTATAAACCCATTTAGGAATGCACTTTTGACGTCCATTTGAAAGAGTTTAAAATTGTGTACGCATGCATATGCAAGTAAAATTCTAATTGACTTGAGCCTTGCAACCGGAGCAAAGGTTTCATCGTAGTCAATGCCTTCTTGTTGATTATATCCTTGTGCTACTAGCCTAGCTTTGTTTCTAGACACTACATCGTTTTCATCTATTTTATTACGAAAAACCCATTTTGTTCCAATTATTGTTTGACTTCTTGGTTGAGAAACTAATGTCCAAACATCATTTATGACAAATTGGTTTAATTCTTCTTGCATAGCTATTACCCATGATTCATCTTTTATAGCTTCGTTTATATTTTTCGGTTCAAGAGTTGACACGAAACAAAAGAAGTTACTTTCATTTTGGACTTTTGATCTTAGTGTTCTTTCATTAATATTTCCTATGACACTATCTAATGGATGACTTTTGGATTCTTTGACATTGACAATTTCTTTGTTTAATAGTTCATCTTCCTTGTTAACATTTTCAATTTCTTAATTTTCCATTGCTTGATTTTCAACTAAGTCATCATCTACCAAAGGTGATATCTTAGAGGGAGGTGAACTTTCGTCGAATGTTATGTTCAACGATTCCTCGACTCTTAAGGTTTCTTTGTTTAAGATAATATAAGCTTTGCTATTTTGTGAATATCCAAGAAATACACCTTCATAAGACTTTGGGTCAAATTTGGTGAGATAATCCTTGGTGTTAAGAATAAAGCATTTACTCCCAAATACTCTAAAATAACCTAATGTAGGCTTTTTACCTTTATAAAGTTCATATGGAGTTTTGTTCAAAAATGGTCTAATTAAGACACGATTTAAAATGTAAGTTGATGTGTCAACGGCGTTGCACCAAAAATTTTGTGGAATATTTTGTTCATTAAGCATTGTTCTACTCATCTCTTGAAGTGTTCGGTTTTTACGTTCTACTACACCATTAGATTGAGGGGTACGTGGAGCCGAAAAGTTATGAGTTATACCATTTTTATCACAAAAGTCTCCAAATTGAAATTCATTATCAAATTCACGACCGTGATCCGTTCTAATAGACACAATGCAAGTTCCTACTTGATTTTGAATTTTCTTACTTAGAATTTCAAATTGATCAAAAGCTTCGTTTTTACTTTTCAAAAATTTTGTCCAAGTATATCTTGAATAATCATCTACTATTACCAAAGTATAGAAGTTACCTCCATAACTTTGTATAGCGGATGGACCGAACAAATCCATATGCAAAAGTTCTAGACACCTAGATGTGGACACCATGTTTTTAGCCTTATGGCTACTATGAACTTGTTTACCGACTTTGCAAGCATCACAAAAGTGTTGGTCATATTTCAACTTAGGTAGGTTTCGAACTAAGTCTTTGGAGGAGAGGTTTTGGATAAGTCTCATGTTAGCGTGTCCTAAACGTCTATGCCATAAAGTTGAAGATTCATCTAATGATGCGAGACAAAGTTTGTCTCTAGATGTTTGATCCATCTTCATGACATATACGTTGTTCTTAAGAACACCTTTGGCTATGGTTATGCCATCTTTAAGTATTTTACTTCCATTTTCACTGAAAAGGACGTTATACTTTTTGCGGCAAAGTTGACTAATACTAAGGAGATTAAAACCTAGATTATCAACATGAGCTACATCATCTATAGAAAGGGAGTTATTAGAGATTGTACCTTTTCCGATGATTTTGCATTTAGCTTTGCTACCAAAAGTAACATTACCTCCATCACATTCTTGATATGTTGAAAAGAGGCTTTTGTTACCCGTCATGTGCCTTGAGCAACCACTATCTTTGATCCATTCATCCGGTTCCAAACTAACTTTGAAGCACACCTATTTTATGAAAAACACTCAAACGTTTGGTCCCCAATATCTCATGGGTCCATTTTGGTTAAACATACCATTAACTTGATCCATGTATGAAAATAGAACATATGGGTTCCATGACATGTAATTTGGAGTTTGGTAATGTCTAGGTATGTTTTGGTTCCACCCATGTTGGTAGTTTGGTTGTGTGTTGTAGTTACTCTTTGGAAAGGGGCGTTTGGGGATAGGAGTTTTAGGTCTCGGTTGAGTAGTTTTAGTTCTAAATTCATTTCTACTAAGTCCTACTCCAACTTTAATAGCTGGTTTCAGTTTTGTTTCATTTGTGCTAGTTTTGGACTTATTTGTGACTTTAACGAACTTTGTACGATTCGACGTAGAAACCATCTTTTCTGCTGTAGACCTCGCGGAACCTTTGGGTTCAACGGGCGGAACCCTGTTTTGGGTTTCGTATGGTCCGTGGGAGCCTGTAGCAGTTTTGTTAGTTTCTTTTGCTTTCTCATCTTGTTTCGTTTGACTCTTTGAAGTTTCTAATTTCATGAAACCTATTCCTGTTTTATCAAATGGTGACTTTTGAAATTTCATTATTTCATCCGCACAAAAAATACTTTTATCGAATCTTTTAAACTTTTTGGTTTGTTTTATTAGATCATTTTAAGTAATTTTAAGTTTCTCAATTTCGAGTTTAAACTCTTCACATGATTTACACAATGTGTTGATGCCTTTACTCTTTTCTAATCTCTTAGCTTTTTCATTTAATTCATAAACTTCATTTTCTAAAAACTTCTTTTTAGTTTTCAAAAATTTGTTTTTGTTTATGATTTTTAAGCTTAGTTCACAAAGTTTATTGTATTCTTTTTGTAAGGTGTCATCATCAATAGAAGAACAAGATGAGTCGGAGTGTACCTCATTTGAGTCATGAGCCATGAGAGCAATTTCGTCATTCTTTGGCTCCTCGTCATCATCTTCACTATCGCTCCAAGCACCACTTACAAAAGCTTTTTGAGATTTACTTTTGGGTGGTTTTAGACATTCTCCTATGAGATGACTTGTGTCTCCACACCTAAAGCATTTCCTTTCAACCTTTCCATTCTTGTCATCACGATCTTTTCGGAAGGCTTTCTTGTCATCTTTAGGTTGCCTTACAAATTTCCCTCGTCTTCGAAAGAACTTCTTAAAGTCTCTAACGGCCATGGCATATTCTTCATCGTCACTATCCAAACTAGATTCATCATCACTTGATTGAACTCTAGCCTTCAAAGCGATGGACTTGACCTTCTCTTTCTTTCCTTTAACTATTTCCGAATCTTTTTCCATAACCATTTCATGAACTTTGAGGTTTCCAATTAGCTCATCAAGTGACATGCTTGAAAGATCTTTAGATTCTTCAATTGCGGTCTCTTTGGCTCTCCACTTTGGATGGAGTGCTCTAAGGAATTTCCTGACAAAATTCTTGCTACAAAAAGATTCATCAAGTGCTTTAAATGAAGTAATAATAGTGTTAAACCTAGTAAATGCACAATCAATAATCTCATCTTCGGGAATAGAAAATTGTTCATATTGTTGAATAAGAAGATCAATTTTGTTATCCTTTACTTGTGAGTTTCCTTGATTCGTGACTATTAAAGATTGCCAAATTTCTTTAGCGGTTTTGCACATAACTCTTTCATATTCTTTCTTTGGTAAAGCATTGTAAAACAACATTTTAGCTTCATTGTTTTCGGCAATTAGTTTCTTTTGATCTTCATTATGTTTAGTAATTGAGCTATCCTCATCTTTACTACTTGAAGTATCCTTAAAAGTGGCTATATTATCACCATCAATGATTATATACCATAGATCTATATCTTTAGATTTCACGTAAGTTTTAAATCGGTTTTTCCAATATATAAAACCGTTTGCTTCAAAAAGTGGTGGTCTTTGCATAGATTGCCCTTCTTTGTAATTTTCAAAATCCATGGATCGTTTCAAGTTTTAAAATACAATCTATTTTAAAAGCTTGAGTAACGTAGCTCTTGATGCCAATTGTGGAAAACTAGAAGGGGGGTTGAATAGTTTACCGGTTTTTAAGTTAATTATCTTTTGAAACTTTATGTTTAATCAAAGATCTAAACTACAAGTCAATATATAATATGCAAGAGTAACGAAAGAAACAATCAAACCACAACACGATAGTTTATCGTGGTTCGGCTACAAGGACTCTTTTTCCTTGCCCTACTCCACGCCCCGAGTATCCAACTCGAGAGTTTCTTTCACTAGTCAACAAGCTCCTTTCACAGGCGAAGAAAACCTTACACGTCGCTTACACAAGATTACCGACATAAAGCTAGATGTCGAGTTCTTTTACAAGGGTACAACCACTCCCGTCACACTATGTATTTTAAGGCCTAAAATACTAACCGATCACTACTGAATATACACAATCAAATGAAGTATAAACTACACGAAGTCTATACAATGCTAAGCTAACAAGTCTTGCAACGTTGTGTTGAATACTTGTAACTTTAATATGAACTTGTGAACTTCTTTGCTACAAGAGAACTTCACACAAATGAAATGTTAATGAGTTAGATGAATGATATGAGTATGTATGTGTAAATTATGATGAGAAGTGATGAGAGATTTCTTACA
>LBNU01007101.1:0-25566 GCA_014162995.1 Artemisia annua
CAACTAAAGCCACAACCAAAAAAAGAAAATTCATGGGCAATTGGATGATCAGATAGTCACACAAAACACAAATTCTACTTTAACACATATGGTCACACTTATTCCACACTTTGGCCACTTATGGATTATTGTATGGACTAAAATACCCAAAAGAAAATCCTTTGTGTACTAAATGAAAAACTAAAGGCCACACAAAAAGAACATTTCATGTGGCCATTGGATGACAATAAGTCACACAAAACCGAATCATTTCTTCCACTTAAAGAACATATGGTCCAACCACTTATCACACCTTTTACTTTATGTAAATGTATGTGACTAAATACCAAAAAGGAAAATGCTTGGTGATAAAATGTTAGTAAAGGGCCACACAAAAAACAAAATTATGTCAATGGATGGTCATAGTCACACAACCATACATCTTCACTTTCAAACACTTATATCCACATTATTAAACTTTTGGCACTTATGGTTAATGTATGTGATAAACATACAAAAAAAAGAAAATTCTCGTGTGACTAGAAGAGGTTTTTGGTCACACAAAGCGATTAATCAAATTAATGTACCTATTATTCAACACATTAACGTTTTGGGTACTCTTTTGTAAGTGAGACTATAAAAAAAGAAAAACATGTGGACCAAAGGTACTCCCTACGGTGACTCGAGCTTTGGTCACAACCAACGAAAAAAACCATGTGTGACATACACGTGATTGGTGAACACATTTTGGTGTTGCCATTGCAGTTTTGGCGTAGGTGAACAAATGTAATATGTATCAGGATCTGAAAAAACACTATTGGTGGCCCGACATGAAGGCATCCATTGCTAGGTATGTGGGCAAGTGTTTAACATGTTCTAGAGTAAAGGCTTAATGTCAAAAGCCATCCGGCTTATTTGTACAGCCTGAGATTCCCATTTGGAAGTGGGAAATAATTACGATGGATTTTATCACCAAATTACCTAGAACATCTAACGGGCATGATACTATTTTGGTAATAGTTGATCACCTTACGAAATCAGCTCACTTCATTCCTATGCGAGAAACGGATGATATGGAAACCCTTGCTAGGTTGTACCTCAAGGAGATAGTTTCCCGACATGGAGTGCCAATATCTATCATATCATATCGTGATTCTCGTTTCACGTCTAGATTTTGGCAATCTATGTAAAAGGCCTTAGGTACTCAGATAGACATAAGTACAGTATATCATCCGCAAACCGAAGGTCAAAGTGAAAGAACTATCCAAACACTCGAAGATATGCTTCGAGCATGTGTGATAGATTTCGGAAAAGGATGGGAGAGACACTTACCGTTGATCGAATTCTCATATTATAATAGTTATCACGCTAGTATTAAGGTAGCACCATATGAAGCACTTTATGGACGAAAGTGCAGAACCCCTGTCTGCTGGGCCGAAGTTGGAGAAGTTCAACTTACGGGTCCAGAGATAATCCATGAGACTAATGAGAAAATAGTTCAAATCCGACACCGCTTACAAGCCGCAAGGGATCAGCAAAAGAGTTATGCCGATGTAAGACGTAAGCCTTTAGAATTTCAAGTCGTAGACAAGGTTATGTTGAAAGTTTCACCTAGAAAAGGTGTCTTTCGTCTCGGAAAGCAAGGAAAGCTTAGTCCGAGATACATTGGACCATTTAAGGTTTTAGAACGAATTGGTCCAGTGTCATACCGACTTGAATTGCCGGATGAACTAAGTAATATACACGATACGTTTCACGTCTCAAATCTTAAGAAGTGTTTATCGGATGAATCACTCATCGTTCTTATGAAAGAGCTTCAATTGGATGATAAGCTCAATTTCACATAGAAACGAGTCGAAATCATGGACCGAGAGGTCAAAAATCTAAAACATCACCGGATTCCTATCGTCAAGGTACGCTGGGACTCTGAGACAGGACCAGAGTATACTTGGCAACGAGAGGATCAAATTCGTGCTAAATATCCCCATCTATTCTCACCCTCGCTCACTAACACTAACTAAATCTCAGGACGAGATTTTCTTTTAGGATGGGAGACTATAACAACCCACTAACTTCCCTACTAGATTCCCATAGGTTAGCAAAGCCTCACTAACTTAACATAGGCCCTCACTAAGCATAATCTAGGTTAGAAATGCCTATAGCTATTTCCCAAGTAAAATTTTTGGTTTGCTATACCAATATTGCCTATATAACCTCTAGACAAGCTCACGTATCCACCTATGCCAACCACTACTATGTTTACTTGATGTAAACATCCAGGTATGTCAAGTCTAGGTTTTAAACATAATTTCACTAAGTAAACTATCACTCTAGTACACTATACTTATTAGAAAACCCTGATTGTACCTATTTGTTTACAGTTAACTTTAAAACCCTAATTGCTTATCTGAACTAGCTTGAAAGTGCTCAAGGCTTAGGTATGAGTTACAATAGCAACTTTGGGTTATATTAGACTCCCTAGCACATAGTACAACTCCCTAGAACTCAGGTACAAGTCCCATAAGCACAAAACCCTAACTAGGTCATAACTTCCCGGAAACTAGGTTAAACTTTCTCAAATCTTTACCATAAGCTACCACCACTTAGTACAAGCCTCCTAGGACTTAATATTAGTCAATAAACACCGATAGGACCCTAAACTAGGCACCAAACCCTAGGCAAAACCGTAAACTCTCTCTAGGCAAAACTAGGTTAAAACAAAACCTAAAACCTAAACCAAGCTACCTTAGCACTTCAAATCTAGTAACCAAGCACCCTAGCACCTTACCTAAACCTAGCTAGCACCCTTACACCTCCCTAGAAAGCAAGAAAGGAGGTGCATCACCTCCTTGTCACCTCCTTTGCTTGTTAGCTTCACCACCACAACCGGCCTAGGGCAGCTCCCTAGCTAGTTGTAGCTCGTCATCATCACCATATAGGCACCATTAGTCACCACCTAGCTCTGCATAGTCACCTCCCCCCTCCTTGCCACCTCCTTCTTTGTTTTCTTGCTCGCTACTCCTACGCACTCTATAAATAGCGACCGCTTCCCTTCCTTTCACTTCACACCTCCCTATCTTCTCTATCACAAACATTTTTGTAGTACTAGATCATTAGAACCCTTAGGAGTCGAGTACAATAGCCTTGATCCCATGTCGAGTTAAGTTTTTGGCCGAGAAACCCTAATAGGTCACGTTAAGCCTTGCACGACCTAGGTAAGCGTTAACCTTGATCCTAGTAGACTTAGTACTGAACTAGAACACTTAGGTTATGCCTTAGGAGCCTTAGAGTAGCCTTGAAACTTTTCTTTTAGAAGTTTTCATTTAAAAACCCTAATTTTAGATAAATAGTTGTTTATGTGCTAAATTGCCTTATTATATGATATAATCTGAATTAGGAGACTTAGTTAAGTATATATTAACTAAACATAAGCTAGGAAACTTAATTATCTCATTAGAATACAATTTGCATGGAAAAAGGACTAGTTTTGCAATAGTTTTAATGCATAGGGGTATATACTGTAAATTTCTGAAAATATGAAGTGTAGGGACTGTTTTTGACATTTTTTAAAAGTTATAAGTATAAGGACTCTTTTTGCAAAGTTCTAAAATCCTATGATAGAAAGTAAAATAAGTTATAAACTTAAAAGGACTAGTTTTGCAAATATTGTTAAGTAAAGGGTATAAAGGGTAAATATTGAAAGTTAGTATAGTTTAAGGACCATTTCTGCCATTTCTCTAAAATATATAAGTATAGACTAAATGTGCAAAAGTTAGGAAGTTATATGCTTAAATATTATAAGTTTATAATTATAGGGTAAAAAGTGTAAATATGTAAACTTGAAGGGTATAAACAGACTATTTTCATATAAGTGAAAAACTTATTTTAAGTTAGAAGAATAACACAATACTAGGGAGCTTCATGTGAGGGGTATCATGTGGATATTTCGTTTTTACGAGTTTGCTGTGTTTACGATTTAAAGTGCCCTGGCTCCTCAAACGATTATTGCATGACCTCTGAATTATGATGGCCCGAACGGTGTTATGTTATAACTAAACCTAATAACAACATAACTCAAGAATAGGGAACTTCGTGTGAGGAGTTATATACTTCTAAATTATGATGGCCCGAATGGTATTATGTTGATAACATAATACAATAGTAGGGAGCTTCATGTGAGGAGTTATACTTCTGGATTACAATNCTGGCTCCTCAAACGATTATTGCATGACCTCTGAATTATGATGGCCCGAACGGTGTTATGTTATAACTAAACCTAATAACAACATAACTCAAGAATAGGGAACTTCGTGTGAGGAGTTATATACTTCTAAATTATGATGGCCCGAATGGTATTATGTTGATAACATAATACAATAGTAGGGAGCTTCATGTGAGGAGTTATACTTCTGGATTACAATGGCCCGAACGGTGTTATGTTATATATAAAAACCTTAAGAGTGATTAGTTGAGAAAACCTAAACTAAGACTTGACATACACACACCTACACTACCCCCAGGATACGTGAGTGAGTTGTCTAAACCCTTACTTTACTTACCTTAAGACCCAGGTGAGTTTTCATAGCCTCACTTTTAAATGCTTTACAACCCTGTGAGGGGGATACATGCTTTAAACCGAATACAAGTCTTTTTCTTTGGTTGTTGCACGAGTAAACTATCTGCCTCTACTACATAACCAAATTCATGAATCTAATCACTTGTGATATTTTACACAAGTGAACGTGAATATAGTTGATAGATTTATTGGAGTTTGACAACTCCCGTTGATACTACCTCTCACTGGAGGGTATCAATAAGTACTATATTTGAACCCTCTCTGAAGGATTAACTTTGGCAAATTATCCTTCCGTCCCCTCATGGTTGGTCTACAGACCCCATGATCCGGACTGTTAACGTGTGGTTCATGAGCTTAGTGCAATATACCTACTATCACTAACTTTTCCACACATAGGGTTTAAGCTGAACCATGTGGAACTTGTATTCACACTCTATCTACTTAAACCTATGACTCTCACTCAACCTTAGTGTTGAATTTTAAGCATGTTATCCTAGGTAATTACGCTCTTTAGGAACCTTGGCACGGAGAAGAACTGGACATGAGGACGTCCATAATAGTTATCATTCATCAGTTTTTGCCTAAAAACGTATCTTAGGACCTCTCTTTTGGTAAAAGTATATCTTTTACTTTAAAAAGTCTGATGAATAAATGAATGATAACACCTTTTTCAAAAACGTCTCTTTTCGAGTCGTTTTCTATTATCTTGTCTTTGTTTCCATGAAGTAATACCCCAAACTCTAAATCCGCTACGATCTATGAAAAATGGGGGTGTTACACTAAGCCCTAAACCCTAAGTTAGAAACCCTAAGCGATGAACCCTGAACGCTAAACCAATCCGTAACTCAAACAAGAACCGAAGAATAAACCAATAACTCCAAATATGGTAGTATACGGGTAGCATATCTCGAAGAGTCCAATAACCCTCGTGTGTTCAGTTGTTATCCCAAATGTCTCACGTACATTTCTATTTTCCTTACTTCGTTATTAACCAAATTTAATAACAAATGTCTCACTCACATTTCTCTTTCTTTTATGTTGTCCAAGTCGATTCAATATCAAGTCGCAACAAACTAATTACTATTTCTTTTCGAGTCACGGTCAAACATTTATTCCCTCGGGTCAATAATAATAAACCCAATCCCAAAGTCATTGTTGGAAATATTGAGTTTGGAAGTTTATTATTTACAAAGCATGAGATACAAGTAGTTGTTGCATCAACTCATTGTACTTGGTAAGTCAATACTTGGTAAAAGGTAAGTAGAGACCTTTGCGTACCACTGCTTCCTAAATTCCTTATCTTTAGGAACAGTTTTAAAATATCTTCAATTCACAGTATGAATTAGGTGCCTTTGGTCTATCCCTTTTCCCGCCTAAAGTCTTGGGAACCATTCATCTACCTCTCCGGCCTATTTATACCTCTCTATTGTATACCAAAGAACACACATAAACACATATATCCCTTTCAAAGAAAACTTCAACGATGGCAACAAATGGTAACTTTCAAAATGATGCAGAAGAGTACGAGTGGGTATTAAACAACAGTTTGCTATGGGACGCAGTGTTTAATCATTTCGGGTATGATCCCGTTTTAGAATATGGGTCGTATAGGCAGGTAGATACGTCGATGAGGACAATAATTTTGAGATGGCTGCATAGACAAGACTTTTACTGGGATGAGCTTTATGGGGAGGAGGAAGAAGATGATGAGGATGAGGAGGATCAACAGGATGCGCAGCAAAATGTGGTGGAGCAACAAAATGAAGAGGATGCGCAGCAAAGCGTGGTGGAGCAGAAAAATGAAGAGGGTCAACAGCAAAATGTGGTGGAGCATCAAAATGTTGTGGTGTGATGAGACGAAAAATGTTACATTTTTAGGGGTCAGTTTGAGTCCTAATTCGTATATTATTTGATCGGATTTCACCCAAAGTCGTTTCTTTTCTCATTTTAGGTACTTTTGAGGAGAAAATCACAAAAGAAGCATTTTCGGGCGTTTTCGGAGTGAAAAAGTGCGGAAAACAACAAAATCTCAAAAGACCCTAAAGTGCACAGAAGGTGACGGCGTCACAAGCTTCAACGTGACGACGTCAGGAACAAATGAAGTGAAGAAATTGGAAGTTACTCATGACGGGCCAGAGAGTTTTTGGCCTAGTTTGGTGACGGCGTCAGGGAAGGCCGTCAGATCTGGAACAAGGCGGCGTGACGACGTCAAGAAGGCCATCACAAAACCCTAATCGTCGGCGTGACGGCGTCACACCTTGGGCTGACGCCGTCAGCCCGTATTTTCTATATATATAGGACGAATTTTATTGTTTTAAAAGAGGAACTTGGTGGAGAACTTAAGGGTTAAACCCTAGCTCGTGTATTACA
The DNA here is from genome assembly GCA_014162995.1 of Artemisia annua. Lineage (NCBI taxonomy): Eukaryota > Viridiplantae > Streptophyta > Magnoliopsida > Asterales > Asteraceae > Artemisia > Artemisia annua. The sequence continues at coordinate 6,926 of LBNU01007101.1, forward strand.
GACCTTAGAGGGTACTTTTACCCCTCTAACTTGCATGTTTAATCTAAGATAAGTCTTCATTCAATCCATACAATATGTCTATGTGTTGTATGATTTATGTTTGTGCTTTTCTTTCCTTTAACATGCTAGGCTAAATTAACTTGTGTTTGCTTAGATCTAATGAAACCTAACTATTGATTATCATGTGATGTGTATGTTGTGATTGTGATTTGGATGAATGTTTCATCTACGTTAGACTTAAGAAAACTGGCTAACCTCCTATACGGTAACAAGCTTGAACGTCTTAGGAAACGTGAATCGTATGTGCGTTAATCGATTTTAAGGTAGTATTTCATGCGTAGGTTGCTATCGGTGAGCTTATGATAGGATACTTGACGTATCGTCATAGAGTGAGGTAGGAGCTTATAGAGTTAGGGAATTGAACGCACTCCCTACGACTTGTTAGGAATACACCCGTCATCCACGCAAACTCAACATACTAATTACATGGTAAAAGATAGTTAGGGAGTAATGAAATCTAAGTAAACACTACTTTCCCCACCATTGTTTTCTCAAAACTTTAATTTAATTTGCATAAGTAGATACTTGGGTTAGTTGACTAGCAACTAATTCCGCCCACTCCTTCAAAACCGAGATTTTACTGCTTTCATAAAAACATAAAAATACAAAAATAATCATCCTCCACCCTTAGACCTTAATTAGAGTAGTCTTTAACCTAACGAACACTATTCCCTGTGAGAGAACGATCAATCCCCCGGTACTTGCCACTACACTATACTACATCGGTCAGGTACACTGCCTGGTGGGGATTGTAAGCCTCTTGAGATCCCTTGAGAGGTAAAACAAAGTGCGTAAACAATCCCACGCGCATCATGGTGCATGAAAACCAGGGGGTCAACAAGATGGGTTTGCAGACCCGTTAAATCTGGGAAACAGGATTACCGATCATGAAATTAAGTTTCGGTATCTCCAAGAAAGGAATAGGATTAAAAGCAGGGAGGAGAGCTCTGGTTCTAACAAGTTGGTGTGAAATGTAGTGAAGCAGTTTTTAATGATGATGTTTTTATGTTTTTAGTATCTTTAGTATTTAGGTAGGATAATTATATTTATGTCTCAAGCTTTTATGAATGGTTGTACCTTTTCAAAAATATCAATGAAAAATTTGGTGCTTAATTAATTGTTTATGGTTGCTTGTGATGTCAAACTGTCAAAGGGGTGTTTGGTTTCTTTGATAAAAGCAGTATTTTTTTATGAGACCTTGTTTCATAAAGTTGGAGGTCTAAAAAGTATGAATCTACCATAATTTACAGGAATTCCATAAGCTAAACACAAATTCCCAAAACACAATATCATATTTAAGCTGCTACCAATATGTCAAATTGTTAAAATCCAGAAATGATGTGTTAATGTTGCTAGTTATAAATAGTATTGCTAAGTGTAATTGATGATGTCATTATTGTGATTCAGGTTATGTTTGTGGTTTTGTGTTTTTGGGACTAATATTTTGTAGGATAAGCTGAGAAAAGTGCTGGAGTCCTGAAAAATAAGTTGTTTCGAGTGGAAACTGAATTAATGTTGCTAGGCATAATTTAGTGCTGCTAAGCCTAACTTAATCCGGCTAAGGGTTATTCTGCTATTTTTGAGAGTGCAAGGTACTGTTTTAGAAATATGAACGGTTAAGGGTTTGTATCCTTCAATCATTCACACAAATGTTTTTATCCGATCAAAACTCTCTCAAACATAAAACCATTGCTTGATTTTATCAATTAATTGCAATTCCCAGAAAAACCCTACACAAATTTTCAAATTTCACAATGACGACTATGTCTTTTGCCAACCAGCATAACATGATTGCATTCCTACAAAAGCCCACCAAGTAGAATGAAGAGTTCGCTGAAGTTGTTGATTTTCTCAATGCTACTCATATTAGGTATGCATTAACAGTTAACCCTACTGTATATGTTTCGTACATCAAACAGTTTTGGGCTAATGCAAAGGTCAAAACTATTGATGAGGAAATACAGATACATGTCCGTATGGGTGAGCAGAATATTATTCTTACGGAGGCATCTGTTAGAGAAGTTCTTCATCTAGGAGATGTTAATGGAATTGAGAATCTTCCAGACTCCACAATTTTTGAAAACCTTCAAGAGATGGAGTATGTAAGAAAAAATGATTCTTTGAAATTTAATAAAGGTGGCTTTCCTCCACAGTGGAAATTCTTAATTCACACTTTGTTACAGTGTCTTAGTCCAAAGACTACTGGTTGGAATGACTTTAGTAGTAACATGGCTTCTGCCCTTATATGCTTGGCTAAAAATGAAGAAAAATTCAATTTTTGATCATGTGGTTAAAGCCTTGGATAATTCTTCAAACCAGCATTACTTATATCCAAGATTTTTGCAACTTATTATGGACAAACAGTTTACAAATAAGAAAGTTCATGACAAGGTTTATCCTGTTCACTCTCATATTAAAAAGGTCTTTTCTAACATGAAGAGAAAGGGTAAGGACTTTCCTGTCATAGTTAAACCATTGTTTCAAGCAATGTTGGAACTAGGTCAACAAAATCAGGGTGAAGGTTCAGGAACTTATAATGAATCAAGTTCCAACGGAACTGATTCAGGTGAAGGAAACCCCAGGTGCCAAGAAACCAAGGGGGACAATGCAAGTGATGAGGATAGAAGTGGTGAGGATAGTATGGAACTTGTTAAAGAATTGATGGTTAAATGTACCAAACTTAAAGAACAGGTTCTTGGCCTACAACAACTCACAGATACTCGAGGGGATGTAATTAAAGGTTTGAAGCTGAGGGTTAAGAAATTGGAAGGTCAGAAGGGGTCAAGAACCAGGTCATTCAAAAGACTGAATAAAGTGGGCACAAAACAAAGGATTAGTTCATCTGAAAGCAAAAGTTTGGGGGAGGATGATCCCAAACAGGGGAGGAATGAAACCAAGGATTCAGGGGAAGCTATGGAAAATGTTGATAGTGTTGCTGCTGGTGATGACATTGGTGTGGATATGGATGTGGATTCTGGTGAGAATGATGATGAGTATGTGGTTGCTGATAATCAAAGTAATGAGGTTGTTATGGAAGCAGCTTCTCAAGAGAAATTGGTAGAAAAGCTTAAGACCTTGGAGCCTGAGCAACTAGTGAGGGCTTATGAAGTAATGGCTAAAGCAATCAAAGGCATGGGAGATTCTACTGCTGGTGCAAGTGCAGAAATGGCCAAGGAGGATACTACTACTAAGGAAAATGTTCTTGTTGCTAGTGATGATGATGACTCTTTGGCCGAAGCAATGATTCTATTGAAGAGAACACCATTTAAACAAGCAGTGCCACAATCACCACTACCAACACAATAATCAAAACCACCACCACAACAACCGAGAGTACCAGTCAAAGGTGTGGTGATTAGAGAACCAACTCAACCAATCAAGAAGAGTGTACAAGAGCCAAATTATAAGGGCAAAGGCAAAGGTATTATGTTGAAGAGCCTAAGCATGATCCTTTAAAGGATATTCCTTTTGAGTACTGGCCCAAACACAAGCAACTTAAAGTAGATGAAGCTGCTGCAAGAAAATTGGATGCTGAGTTTGCAGAGGACAATCAGATGGTACTTGAACAAAGAAGGAAACATGCTGAAGATGAGGCCAAAACAAAAGCACTCTTGGAATCTTGGGATGAAGAAAGGATTAAAGGTGATGCTGATATTGCACTGATGGAACAGATAAAAGAAGAAGTTCAAGAGTACACTCAAGAACAAAAAGATGAATGGAAGAGGAATTATGAAGCTGAAAGGAAGAAATTTTATCTCAATCAAAGAAAGAAGAGAAAAGTGCTCAGTCGTCCAACAGTTAAGCAAAAGAGGAAGTACTATGAGCACTATCTAAAGAATATGAAGGGTTCGAAGCTTGTTCAATTAAAGCGATACTCATATGATGAGATCTTCAAAATGTATGAAAGAGCCAAAAACTCAATGTAACTAATATATATCAATGTTAATGATAACTGACTTCACATTTTGCTATAAATAATAATCACATGAATATTTCACAATGTGACTATTTGAATGTATTGGTCACATATAATACCCTTATAATGTGGCCATAAACATCATTTAGATACATATTTGTGATATGGTGTAACTATTGTAAAGCCTATAGTTACAATGTGACTATTATTATTTTTTTTTATTTTTTATTTTTTTTGTAAAGCCTATAGTCACATGATCGTGCTTCAATTAAGTGTGACTATACACATTAGTATTTGGCAAGCAAACACACACTAAACTTTAGACACACATATTAACTTACGTGACCATATGTATCGAATTTTCGTTACACTTAATCATGTTTCTATGGTTTAGTGTGACCATATATGACATTTGGTCACACTCTTCAAGTGTGTGACATATATTTGTCACTATTAAATGCATATCGTGACTAACGCTTCAAACTTACTTTTCAGTTGTCACACATTTCAAACGCTATGTGGCTAAATATTCAGCAAAGAATAGCAGTCACGTTTAAATAATGTGTGACAAACTTGACTATATAATTTAGCCACATACACAATTACTTCATGTGACCATATATCTATTTTGGTCACACTATTCAATTATGTGACATATATTTGTCACATGTGTATATATATAGTGTGACTAATGTTTCAAGCTGATTTATATCTGTCACACGTCCCGAATTAAAAGTGACTAAATAATCAAAAAATATTTACCAGTTACCCTCTAAACACTTAAATACAAAAATGTGTGACATATATTTTCCGAAATGGTCACGCAAGTCGGATCAAGTGTGGCCGTTTATTTTATTCTTGTACATTTAGTCACGTAAATATGTTACAGTGTGACAGTTCAAAATCGAGCATGTGTGACGAAAGGCCATTTCTGTACTAGTAGGGACTTTTTGTAAATTTGGTAATTTTGTGACTTGTTCTACAAGTTTGATTTGAATTTGGAATCTTTCTTATGACGGTTAGATTAGTCTATAAATAGGGATTGATATCATTAGTTTTCTTTGTACCTTTTGAATTTGTGTTTGGTACCGTTTGAATTAATTTGGGTTTGGTACTTTTGAATTTGTCTTTGTATTGTTTGGTTATTTGAATAAAGCTTCCGCTTCATTTCTTTGATTTGTTTGTTTGTTTTCATCCTTTGAATTATCAACACGATCAGTAAAGTTAATGTGTCGTGTGAAATTTCTTGGGTGGGGCTCCTCCCATGTTTTTTATAAGCACAATAACTTTAATAGTTCACAATAACCTTTAATATATGTAAGGTCTAGATGTTTGTTTTTTATGTTTCTATGAATTTAAAATAATTGTCTTATGTTATCTGATGCTTGGTTTTGCTTCACACAAAACTATAAATCAGTTCATAATTACAAATATGAACACAATTACTGCCAGTAAACCAATAAAGCTTCAAAAATTAAATAATGGCTCTTCAACTTCCCCATTTTTTGAATATATATGTGTTCTATAAACATGTTGATGCATACCACACAATCAATAGACTTGCAATCTTTTGAACGAAATATCAATCTCATTTGTATCTGAGTATGACGTCTGGAACCAAAAGAGCAAGACATGATGCAGTTCTCAAAAAAATCAAGCAAATTAACTCAAGTATGGTAGACAGTTTCATTTATTTTTAAATTTTATATGTTTCTATATCCATGAACTAAATGATTCATTCAACATTAAAGGAAATAATGTCAGGAAGATGAACGGGTCGTATTTAATCAAGAACAACAACCCCAAGTTCAAGCTATCGTGGTTGCAACCCCCTCCCCCTATGCACGTCTGATGATTTGTTCTATTATGAACTAGAAGCTTTGCAGCAAAAACTTTGGAAGGAGGAAGATGAAAAAGAAACGAGGTTAAAAAGACATGTTGAAGTGGCTAAGGATCATTGAAAAGAGGTGGCCACTCTTAGAAAATTAGCAAAACATGAACCTGGTGAACCACTCTTAGAAAATTAGCAAAACATGAACCTCATGAAATTGAAATTGACAGTCAAGATGAATGTTTAGAAACATTCTTCTACGGCAATTTGCATTTGGCATACCTTTCAGATTATTTGCCTTAATTTCAGTTTTTACTATGTTTATGTGATATGATTTTAATACATCTATGATATTGAATTCTCTATGTTTTCGTCAGTTTGATGTAGAAACAATGGGTGATTCGATATGACTTGTTCTTTGACTATGTTTGTTGAAGTGGTTGTGCTAGTTCCCGCCATTTTTTATTTTGAAATATTGTGGTTGCTGCTTGTGGAATTTGTAGCGAATGGAAGAAACTTTATTTGATTATTGTGTTCTTGATGTTATTGTGATCATAATTAGGTTATGTTGGTTGAAGCTAACGGTTAAAATTGATGGGTGATGTGGTGGGATAAAATTAAAACCGTACTCAAAATAAAATGAGAGATGGGATAAAGACAAGGGTAAAATAGTCATTTTGCAGGGTCTAGAACAGTAACTAGTGGGATTTTTTTAATGATCATTAAGCCTAGAGACACAATTTGCAAGAAAAAAGTAAACAAGAGTTGCATAATTTGTAGAAATAGAACAGGGATGGCAAAACTTGCGAATTCAAGAAACCACAAGGATATTTTTTGCACTTTACTCTATTAGTTAATGCCAGTTTTGGCAACATTTAGCAATGGGTTCACTACAAAAATATTACAGTATTTTTTTTGACACTTAAAGAAAGTGTTACCAAAAGCTCTAAAAAAAGAAAAAAAAAAAAGAATCGTCACCAAAAGTGAAAAGTGTCAACAAAAGTATAAAAAAGTTGTCACTAAAATTTTTATGTGTTTCTCCTACACTTACAAAGTGTAGTTAGAAGTTCAGCAGGTAAAAATCTATTTATAGTGACACAAAATTGTGAGGATACATTTTTTGCCTTTTAAGACACATTTTGTACATAAAATCTCAAACTTTTAACAATTTACAACATTTCTTAAAATTATCATTAAGAAATACATTAGTGACACTTTTTTGTGTCACTAAAACCTCAGTAACTTATTTTACCAGGGTGCAGAATTACTCCCCTTTACCCAAAAACAAAATAAAACCTTAGTAACTATTGATTTATTTTCTTGTAGCGGTTTTATGATAACATGAGATTACTTTTTATTTTTTATTTTATTTTTTTACTTTATTTGCTGAGACATATACCAAGTCATATACTTATGATACTCGGTATTAATATTAACTAGGGTAAAATGCAAAAATGGTTACTAATGTTCCACGAAATTGCAATAATGGGACCGAGACAAAAAGTAGCGCAAAAAAGACACTAACGTTACGTAAATGTGCAAAAATGCCACCGAGAGCCATTTTTCGTTAGATTTCCCGTTAAGTGCCATGTCATTGAGGGTAGTATCATCTTTTTACTGTTCATACTTATTAAATTTGCCGCCATAATCACCTCTGTGCTTTGATATTGATTTGACATGACTTCAATGGCTAAATTTGCAAAGTAACTTCAAAGTTTTACACCCATAAACCCCCTACAACCCACACTTGCAAATCACGACTCGAATTAACAGTAAAAAAACCAAGGTTTGCAGAAAATGGAAGTATCACCAAATAGCGCAATAATCACCACCACCATAACCACAACCACCACCACCAACACACCAAGAAACATCAACGTTGGTCACCACAACGAACGTTAATCGACCCCCACCGCAACTTCTATGTCCACGTTGTCATTCAGAATACACAAAATTCTGTTACTACAACAACTATAACACTTCACAGCCTTGTCACTTTTGCCGTAGCTGTCGTAGACACTGGACTCATGGTGGCGTGCTCCGAAACATCCCTGTTGGTGGCAGACGAAAAAACACCAAAAGAAAAAAACCCATGAACCCCACCACCACTTCGGGTTATTGTGATACCACTTTTGATCCGCCGGAGTACCAGGAGTACCAGAGCCTGCTGCCGCCTCCGCCAGTAGTTGATGCCGGAAATGTGATGGTTCCGGATGAAGGCAATGTGTTTGTGTCGTCGCTGTTGGAGGGTGTTTGTTTTGAGGATGGTGTTTGGCCATTTTGTGGCAGCTAAACTAGTTTCCTTGTTTAATGTTTGTCTTTTGTTTGTAGTGGTTGATGTAACCGATCTTTAACTCTATGGTTGTAAACTGATCTTTTGGCTAATACGTAGTAGTTATTTTTACATAGGACCCAGAATTGCACATTTTGACAATCATGTTTGACTTTTGCACATGATTGTACATGCACCAAAATACCCATAATTGCCTAAAATGGAACAAATTGACTATCCGTGTAACCATTGACTATCTGTGTAACCTTATTTAGATGAATGTGCAGGCAAAAAAATTCCCAAAATTACCCAAATTGACAATCAAGTTTGACTTTTGCAAATGACAATCAATGTTAACAATCTTTGTTTGACTTGTAACATAGCATCATAACATAAGTAACAAAGCAAAATAACATAATAAATCAACAAACACATAACATAATTGATAATATAACATTAAAATTGATAAAAAAAAACATAACATCACATTAAAAGTCAAGACATTACATTGATAAAGACATAACGGGTAACATTAAAATTCAAAGGAACATAACATGGTTGATAAAAAACATTGAAAGAAACTCTAAAGTCCCTTGACAAATGCGTGCTTGTTGAAAAGCTTGAGCTTCGCTTCAGAAATCTTCTTCTTCAACTCCAAAAGCTCGATAACGTCGGACTTTTGAAGCTTCTTAAAGTACTCCAAGTACTTGAACATCTACACCCAGGGACGTACAAGTTCCATTTCAGCCATCATCTTGTCCTTTGAACAACAATATCAAGCAACTCTTGATATGCCACAAACAGATCTTTCGCATACTTGACATCACGCTCTGTCTCCCTAGCAAAATACACCATCATCTGGTATGGTAACTCAGTTGAGTTAGCAGCCGCTGCAAGTTCCTCATGAAGCACAAATTGAGACATTCTTTTGTTCCTGTGATACAATTTATGTTTTACTGTGTTTACTGGATGAATGAGGAAGTCACTTGGGGTATAGCATATAAATAGGCGTGGTAATTACATGTGAAAATGTGTTTTAGGCGTGTTTTGGGTAATAAATGCTAAACGTTTGGGTTACCAACATACACATCCCAAAATTGCCTAGTTTTTTTGGCTTCCATTAGATTAGATAAAATGTTATGCAACCATTGAACCTAGTTAAGATTACATAACCGATAGATAAACTTTAAGAAAGTAAATATTGNACAATATCAAGCAACTCTTGATATGCCACAAACAGATCTTTCGCATACTTGACATCACGCTCTGTCTCCCTAGCAAAATACACCATCATCTGGTATGGTAACTCAGTTGAGTTAGCAGCCGCTGCAAGTTCCTCATGAAGCACAAATTGAGACATTCTTTTGTTCCTGTGATACAATTTATGTTTTACTGTGTTTACTGGATGAATGAGGAAGTCACTTGGGGTATAGCATATAAATAGGCGTGGTAATTACATGTGAAAATGTGTTTTAGGCGTGTTTTGGGTAATAAATGCTAAACGTTTGGGTTACCAACATACACATCCCAAAATTGCCTAGTTTTTTTGGCTTCCATTAGATTAGATAAAATGTTATGCAACCATTGAACCTAGTTAAGATTACATAACCGATATATAAACTTTAAGAAAGTAAATATTGTTATAATCTTCCACTAAAAGACCATAGCAGAAGCATAACAATTTATTGACCTAAACATAAAAGCATAACCATTATTTAGCATCATCCTTGGGTTTCTTGTCAGCATCATCCTTGGGTTTCTTGTCAGCCATCAGTCTTCGCCTCTTGATTGATCTTCCTTGGTCTTCAAACTTGTCCTCTGCAAGCACTCCATCTTGCCCAACTGCAATTTTTTTCAAGCACTTGAGCTGGCTCATCTCCTTGTTTAGCAACCATTTTGTCCTTAATCACATCTCCTTCAACAACTGATATACATCCCTCATTTCCAACTACTATAGCACACTGATCATCTGGTATCACAGCCACATCACAAACTTTTTGTTCACCATCTCCAACTACCTCAGCACACTGCTCATCTAGAATTACATCCTCATCACGANCTGGCTCATCTCCTTGTTTAGCAACCATTTTGTCCTTAATCACATCTCCTTCAACAACTGATATACATCCCTCATTTCCAACTACTATAGCACACTGATCATCTGGTATCACAGCCACATCACAAACTTTTTGTTCACCATCTCCAACTACCTCAGCACACTGCTCATCTAGAATTACATCCTCATCACGAACTCTTTGTTCACCATCATCCCCATCAACATCCAAAATTGCAAACCTTTCTTCACCAACGACAACAAGTGGAACCAAACTGAAACTAATTGGTTCAGCAAAAAGAGCATACACCTCTGTTCCTTCGCCAGCTACAACTACGTCATCAAGTTCATCCAATGCTTGATCTATTTCAGCAAACATGTCGCTAATCTCTTGAGGCTCTTCAATCGCATGCATCTCTTCAGGTTCAGGAACATCAACTAAATGGTATGGATCATCAGTCCAGTCAACATCTTTTCCTTGATCAACCTCTTCATCACTAATCCATGTCTAAATATCTCCTTCCTTTCCACTAATAGTGCAACCATCACTTGTGTCATCATAATAAGCATCATCAAAATCGAGCACATCTGTGGACTCCAGGGAATCCTCACTTGAATCCTCCACCATAAACTCTTGGTCAATCTCTTCCAATAACCTCCTGAATTGAAACTCATCACTCAGCCTCTTTGAATGATTTGCAATCATTTTTCCAGCACAAAATGTTGTTGGGAAGCCATTGTCAGAATCAGAATCATAAAGAGGTCCAGCCTTCTCAGTTTGGCTTGTCTCATGCCACTCTTTATGCCACTCTAACAATAGTAGTTTCCCAGTGTTTCCAGTCTCACCATCAACATCCTTTCCAACATCATCATTCACATCATGATCCACAATTTCATCTATCACCACACCCTTGCCCTTACTCATCATTCGCTCCATCCTCTCACACTCTACCACTGAAGCACCGGTTTCAATATACAACTCCAATTGTGTAAATATAGGAACATACTCCACAAGTCTCCTCACATCTTCCTCAGACATTAGTGGTAGCAAACCATCATCCAGTGACTCATCAGGTATCTTAAAGTGACTAAACACAAGGGTACGATCCGTGTAACCTAAATCCTCTAACATTTCACCCAATAAGCCCATGAAGAAAACGTCACAGTGAACTCCGTCAAACCAATATGTATCTCCAAAGAGATATCTTCTCCCTGGTGTTGATGTAAATTCACCATTGTGATGGATCTGCAAAGTAAACATTTTTTCATTCAATGCTGTGCAACACATACAAAAACATCACTAACTTCGAATAACAATAACAACTTTAAATGGAAAACATGAAAATGGAACAGAATATGCTTACCATACAGGACTCCTAAATCAGGTATCGGGGTACTGTAGCAACCGCGCATTTACAGGTCCTTACTCAAACTTAAGTTCAAAATTTGTTTGTTTATTTGAGTTTACGCGTTACTTTTATGTGTATTTGTGAGCTAGACCGCACGACACGGCACAACCTAAGGTCAAATATACGTTTTATAAGATAATTTTAACATTTAAAAGTTTAATTAATATGGACATATTTATAGTCACATTTTATGGAAAAACCCATTAAGATCATGGTGCACACTAGAACTCGTGTTGGATAGTTTAGTAGTGGATATGAGCCCGGGAAATAGTAGTCGGGAAAGTTTACAAAAATTACATGAATGGTCCCTCTAGTAAAAACCAGCCCCTCCTCCTTCTTATTTCTTTTTGTTTTATTATATAGAGTAAACATATATTGGTCCTTGTGTGAATAAAACAATCAAACACACCCTAACTCATCATTTTCATCATCTCCCTCACTCATCTCTCTCCCACACCAACAAAACCCTAACCGCCACCTTCAACCCTTCACCGCCGTCACACCGCCGGTCACCACATCTCACCGCCACCACCAAAAGACTCCCCATCACCCCCTCTTCCCGATCTACTACTACACGCGCCCAAACACACCCTTTGCACTCTCGTTAACATCCATACGCGCTACCTTAATCACCTTTTATCACCTCACTAGCGTAAATCGAAGAAAGAAAGGTAGGATACACGGATTCACGTGCGTGTGTGACCCGGTGTGAGTCAAACTCATGAATAGCGAGTTGTTTTTACACGATTTGATTAGCTTTGGGTAAGAAACAAAGTGGGTTAATCATTTTTGTTAAATAAATCAAGGTTTGGTATCATTTGAGTCGTGTTGTGGTCGTGTCTTGGCTAAATCCGTGAGCCAGGATCAATAAAATGGAGTTGTCGAGTCAAGCTTTGGTCCTTGTGGTTATTTTATTGTGTTCGTGTTGTTTTTACTCTAGTTTGAGGAGTTTTAGACCTAGGATGAGAACCTATTGGTTTTCTAGGTGGTGGAGTTTTGGACCTTATTTTTGGGTTTAAAGGGTTTGGCCTCGGGTTTTAAAGATGATTTGCGAAAGCTTTTAACTTCCTCATCACTAGCAATGGGTACTAATCTATCTTTTGAAAGTATGTACTTCGGTTTTGATTCTAATGGTTTTGATTCACTAGTTTCACTTTTGAATTTTACACTTTTTGTTTACTAGTTGATGTTTCATTTGGATTATATCCTAAGACGGTTTTATCTCCGGATAATCTTTGAGTGCTAATTAATTTTCTAAGTGATTTACTACTATTATCAAATTTCTCTAGTTTATTAATTTCTTCCTTAAGTTGTTTATTTTCACTTTCAACAACTAGACATTTTTTACACTCAATAAAACTTTCTTTACCTTTTTCTGGATTATTTAGTTTAATTTTTAACTCAAGTATTTCATCTTTTAGTTGATTATTGGTTTGTTTTAGTATTTTATTTTTAGCCATTACTTTTTGTCCTACTTTGCATAGTATCCTATATTCGCTATCTAAGTCTTTTTCATCTAAGGATAAATTATCATCACTATAGTATTCGGTTTCGGAACTTACATCATCGGATGCCTTTGCCATGAGACACTTTTCTTCTCTTGTTGTCTCTTTTTCATCATTGTCACTATCGCTCCATGCTCCTCCTACGAAGGCCTTGTGATTTTGACTTCTTGACAATTTCGGACACTCACCAATGAGATGATTTGGATCTCCACACTTGAAGCACTTCCTTTCACTCTTGCCATTCTTATCGTCCTTGTTTCTATGCGATGTCTTTCTTTCATCATATGGTTGTCTAACGTATCTTCCTCGTCTTTTAAAGAATTTCTTGAAATCTCTCACGGCCATAGCATATTCTTCGTCATCACTTTCGGATGTTGAGTATTCTTCATCACTAGAATCCTTCTTTGCTTTTAATGCAATTGATTTGCTTTGCTCCCTTTTTCCTTTGACCATTTCGGAATCTTTCTTTATTATTACTTCATGTACTTTCAAGTTTCCGATTAGTTCATCAAGTTGTAGAGTTGATAGGTTCTTTGATTCTTCAATAGCCGTCACCTTAGCACGCCACTTCGGATGGAGAGCCCTAAGAAATTTCCTTACAAAATTCTTGCTAGAAAAATTCTCATCAAGTGCTTTTAAACTTGTGATGATTGTGTTAAATCTAGCAAAAGCATTATCTATCGATTCCTCTTCCGGAATCGTGAATTGTTCATATTGTTGTACAAGAAGATCTATTTTATTATCTTTGACTTGACTATTACCTTGGTGAGTGATTAATAAAGAATTCCAAATTTCTTTTGCGGTATTACACATAAAAATTCTTTCATATTCTTTGCGTGGTAACGCATTATAAATAACCATTTTAGCCTCATTATTTTTAGAAAGTTTCTTTTTCAAATCATCGCTTTGTTTTTCATAAGAAACAAGTTCATCCTTTTTAGTTTCCGAATTATATTGTAAAGGAAGAAAATCACCATTAGTAATAACATGCCAAAGATCTAGATCCTTTGATTTCACATAAGTTTCGAATCGATTTTTCCAATATAAAAATCCATCACTTTCAAATAGTGGTGGTCTTTGCATAGATTGCCCTTCTAAATATTTTTCCGATTCCATAGATCGATTCAAGTTTTAAAATACAATATATTTTAAAAATCTTGTTTGACGTGGCTCTTGATACCAATTGTGGAAAACTAGAAGGGGGGGTTGAATAGTTTTACGTCCGTTTTAAAATTTATGAAAACAAGTTTGTTTTAAAAACTTCGATTCTAGTTTATGTGAATTCAAGACTTGCACTATATGAACAAATATATATTACTAACTAACTAAGCTACTATAGTATAAGTAAATAAGTAATGAATGAGAAGAGTTAGAAAGATCAAACCACAACACAAGGATTTATAGTGGTTCGGCTACAAGGTCACCTTCCTTGTTCCTACTCCACTCCCCGAGTCACCTACTCCAGAGTTTTCTTCACTATGTCAACAAACTCCCTTGTGGCGGAGAAACCTTACACAACTTTCGCTTACACCGGCTTAACGACACAAAGCTAGATGTCGGGTTCTAATCCTAGCTAGAACCAATCTCACGACTCTTCACAACTTCTACACTACTTATACACACCACACCTTCTTCACTACTTCACACCATTTCACTACTACACAACTCCTTCGTCTCTACACAACTTCTACTTCACCTAAAACTACTTATTACAAGCACAACACAACTTCACAAATAATTTACACAATATACACAACTAATCTACAATACTTCTTAAACTTTGTTGTTGAAGGAGTATTCTTCTTTTGCACTTTGGATGAGGATGAATGAGAAGGGATTGAATCACCTGAAACAAGGATTAATAATCTAATGATCAAAGGGTTTTAAAAGATGTTTAGAGAGATTTAGATCTGAAAATTTTCGTGCAAAAGGTGAGGAAAAATATCAGATTTGAGATGGTGTTTATAGGCAAAGTTTCTGACACAGGAAGCGTGCCGGCCCCCTTAATTCATGGCCGGCCCCTTTAAAATTAAGGGGGCCGCCCCTTATAATTAAGGGGGCCGCCCACCTGTAACGGCCAGAAACTTTGTCTTTTTCTGGGGAAAGTTTATTTGGTGAAAAACTAACTGATTTTGGTTAAAAATTTGAATTCATATATTTATTATGATTTAAACATTTTCCTTTATTACCAAAAGAGTTTTTCAAAAATATATAATATGTTTATATTATTTAATAAACTTTGTAATAATTAATTAAATACCCCTTTGATCATGAAATGTATTAAGCACTTGTTTATTCATACCTTAAGTGATTTTGTTGGATAAAATGATATAAACTAACTTAATACTTGTTTACGTAATAATCTTGCGTTTAATGTTTTTACATTTTGTGATCATCAAAACATAGAGATATCGAATAACGTTTTTATGCATTATTTATGTCAACAGAGACCACTAGGGTCTCGGCAAGGTGTCAATGTTGAGGTAATGTTATTGGTGATATTGTTGTGGTTTAGAACGACGGAGATAAGTTAGAGACGAGCCGTAGTCAGCCGTTGTTGTTGGAGTATTGAATTGCGGCTATATATAAATTGTGGACATATGGTTATATTTATGATTGATGTCAGCCAAGTCGAGTCCCGCCGAGACTTTGTAGTCTCGTGCGGTCTCGACGAGCTAAAAGTGACTATTTGATTATCATTTGGACTATTAGTTTGACTTGTTGACCCAAGATAACTTAAACTCGGATGGTGACTCGAAACATAGAATAACTCGTAAAAATAATTATACTTGAACGTTTATTGGCCCGTAAATATATATATGTTAATTTGAAATATTAACTAACGAATGAAAATTTGTTACTTACTATTTAAAAATTAACGATAAGTATTAAATGACGATACGTTATATAATATTTTCTAGTTAAAAGGAAATATTAAGCAACGTTAAAACGTTAATTAATATTTCTAATTAAAAAGAATATGTTAAATGACAATAAAGACGTTATTTAATATTTGATGAAAACGATTTATGAAATGAGATAAAATTTAACGTGAACGAGTTATTAAATGTTTCGAGGGCATAGTTATCTAGAAATACCCTATATAGTTGGGATTAATATTTAATTAGTATCGAGTTACGGATCGGTTAACATGATTTAGTCTTTGGATTAATAAGTGAGTCGTTTATGTTTAGTCGTTCTTCTGTCGTGAGTTCACTTGAGTCAATGTTGTGTCCCCACTTCACAAACAATTATACCAAACACTAATATACGTATATAACAAGAAGATTTTGGAAATCAAAATGGGGTATACTTGGGAATAGTTGACTTTTAGAGATTTATACACTTTCAGATTAGATATTAAGTCAAGATTGTTATAATAGGTTGTGCCGGGTCCGAAGTGCTGTAACGTTCTAGCTGCCGTAATATCTTCTGTTGTGTTATTTACCGCTTTACTTACGAAGGTGAGTTCTCGTAGGCCCACTTTTTATATGTTTTTCCTTGGGGGAAAATGGTACTCAATGCTTTTCAATTGTTTTCATGCTGTGACTAAATGTTTTCATGTGTTACTTCGGACAATTACGTGCGTTTGATTGCGATTATATGCTATGTGGTAGTCTATTTCTTAATGTGAGCAAGCATGCGCTACTGTTTAACTCCATATGGAGCCGAAGCATAGGATAGTACTATCCAGGGTAGCTCCCCGCTATTATTTATTTGTGTGACAATCATGGCAGGTTCAGTTAGCGCTATTAAAACTTTCTTTTATTTTCATGCTATAATTGTTTATCTCTCTCACTATTGTCCTACTCAATATTATTCACAGCTTCGTGGTTTACTTTCAAACCTACGAGCTCACCAACTTTATGTTGACGTTTTCGAGTACCCATTTTCAGGTGTTAAGGGTGAAGTTGCACTAGAAGGTTGAGTATTGGCCTGGCCTAGCAAGAGTTTAGTCAAGACCCTCCCGGGATATATCTTGTGGAGTTGCATTTTGATATTTTCCTAGTGATGTTTGTTTGACTTTGAGACTTATGTTTAACATTTGGATCTTTGTATTTATTCCGGTTGTGGGAGTTTGCGACTATTATCCGTATGACGTTATGCATTTAGTATTTCTCTATTGTGACGCCTTGTGATCTTTACTAATAAGTCGTACCCCGTAAATGCCTTTCCGCTGTGCCATTTTTGGGGTGTGACAGATTGGTATCAGAGCCTTGGTTATAGAGAATTAGGTGGTTTAACCTAGACTATAACCTAGGAATCCCATATAGTTTGCATTATAGGAACTACGTGTGTGATTATGCGTGCAGTATGACATGAAGTGATGATGATAAGTAAATGCAACATGATGTTATCTTAAAAACACCTGGCCAACGTTTTTACGATAACATGATGTGGCACGGACTTATCAAATTCATGGATTGTCATATAGGAGGTTGAGTGTAGTAGCACGACGCGTATACCGACCTATCCTACTTATCTCCTATCTAATGTCTACCAATGTCATTCCTTGTAGAATCATGCCTCCAAGAAGATCGACTTGAATTAACCGAGGTGCCCCAGCCCAGAGGGGTGGAAGGACTGGTGGACGAGGAGGTAGAGGGAGTGGTCGCGGTACTAGGAACGTCAACAACAATGAAAACCTCCACTTTTCGGCCATGATCCGTGAACAACTACAAGGATTGCTACCTACTATCGTCACCCAAGTCGGCGACCATACGAGTAACCAAGGAAACAACGCGAGCATGAATGAGCATGTAGACAACGACGGCGGAAATGATCATGCCAATTATAGCAACCATGCCAACGGTAACAAGGGATGCACGTACAGGGTATTTTCGGCATGCAAACCAGTGGACTTTGATGGCAATGGAGGTGCGATAGCGTATACTCGATGGGTCGAGAAGATGGAGTCAGTGATTGACATAAGTGAGTGTGCGAGCCATCAGAAAGTGAAGTATGCTGCCTGTTCATTGATTGGGAAAGCGTTGACTTGGTGGAACACGCAACTTCAGGCTAGGGGCAGGGAAGCTGGCATGAGAATAAGTTGGGATGACTTTAAGGCTTTGTTGAAAGAGGAGTACTGCCCAGATAATGAGATGCAGAAGCTAGCACATGAACTCTACCACCATACCATGATAGGAACTGACCATACAGCTTATATAGATCCGTTCCATGAGCTCGCTAGGCTAGTACCTCATATGGTCACTCCTGAATCCAAGAGAATTGAAAGGTAAATTATGGGCTGGTCCCTGAAATCCGTGGAATGGTGAAAGCGACTGAGCCTGCTACAATTCAGAGCGCGATATTGGAAGCTGCAACCTTAACAGATGAGCTAGTTAGGAATGGAACAATGACTAAGAGTGGTGATAAGAGAAAGGCCGTGAGTGAGCCAAGTAATCAAGGTGATGCAAAGAGTGACAACAAAAAGGCGAAATGGGGAAAGGGATTCGTGGCAACAACTTCAGGCAAGGAAGGATATGAAGGCCCTCGCCCTAAGTGTGTGAAATGCAACTACCATCGTCCAGAAACAAAGCCATGCCAAGTGTGCTTAAATTGCAAGCGAGGTGGACATATGGCAAGGGATTGTAG